>VXBU01013520.1:280268-290419 GCA_013400315.1 Bombycilla garrulus
ATTACAAGAAGTTGCTACATGTACAACATCTCTTTTCCTGAAGATACCACCACCGATCTAAAGCATAAATAAACACGGTTGCTCTGCCAGAGGCAGATAATTTACTGAACATTACATTACTAATGGCAATATTATACAAGACGAAAGTGTTTCAGACAAAAAATATGAATCTGAAGAAGGTATTTCTCATTCTGACAATCCTGCAACTGGCAGGTGACTGCTGGACTGCAGATAGAAAATTAATTTTTATCGCAGAGGAAACAGACTTCAGCTCATTCTTTTGATCATTTCCGAGAGCAACAGTTCCTTTAAGTAAAGTCAATGCATATCAAACACCTCTCAAACTACAAATAACAAGATTCCTGTATTTGAAAAATAATGCAGGTTTTCAACATTATCTCCCTCCTAGAGCAATTCTATTTTTAGAGTGGTAACAAGTTTTAAAATACAAAATTTCTACAGCAAAATCTGTCAATGTAATCAATGTGTTCAGTTCTTTGTAAGAAAATTATTTTTTAACAGTATACTAATTAACCTTTAAAAGAAAACATTTATTTGTATTATTTTTATTTAAAATAAACTGAAAATTTCAGGGGAAATGAATCATAAACCTACTTGAAATGAGCTAACACTGCTCCTCCCCTATCACATATGTTTGAGCTGACACTGCTCATGCCTATCATGTATCATACCTATCATGTATCATGCCTATCATGTATAGGGGGTAGGTTTGTAAAGAAAGGATCATCAAAATAGCAACCAAACACATCCTCTCCATTCATTCATTCACACCTTAATGGCCAGGAGAAAGCCTGTCCCCCCAAAGCAGGACTCATCTATCTGAAGACTGGGCTTTCTCAGTAAGCAAGAAATAGCATTGTTCTAAGCTAAGCAGACAATGAATGCACAGCCCTTCTGATCCATTTTAATGGACTGAAGGTTAAGAAACTTCATCACCTCCTTCGACATGTGCTAATCAGGATCTTTAAATAGTAAAGGATGGGCCTTATCCTCAAGTTCTGCTAAAATGACAGCTCATTTCTGAAAAAGGAAGCAAGGAAATGAGCCTGTGAATTTTTGATTGCCAGCTGAGGAAGTGTCAAAGCCCTAAAAAGGAGGAGTTACAATGCTGAAGTGAGATGACTCAGAGTACTGCAGTGAAGAGCCCAAACCTGCAGACAGCCCTCAGGAGGACAGGAGCAGAGGCCAGGGTGGTCTGGCTCCATCAGTCCTAACCATGATTTTCTGGAATTAATGAAAGACCCAGATGAGAAGATCACTGATGAGGAGATAGAAACACCATAAAGTAAGGTTTGAGACATGTAATTAATGAGTACTTCACTGCAGCGGAAAGGAAGCATTACTCTCCATGAACACTGGGACTCATTCATGCAAACACTGATGTGCTCAGCACTACCCTGACACAGCCAAAGTGCCCCTTTATCATTAAGAGGTTTTTAATCCTTTACTCTGTTTGTACTCAAAGCTATGGAAGTCTCTATTTCAGAGCATTACTCTGCAGTAAGTGACCATTAAAGAAGTCCACACCTTTCCCACCAGGAGAGACACTGTAATGTTTTTTGAACAATGCTCTCACAAAACTTCAGATGGACTGGATTATTTTCTGTCCTATTCTGCATCATACCAGTTGAGAAAATCTTTCTCTGAATTTACCAGAACAAGTCCTTTATGCCTTCAATAACTTAAGGCTGTAAGAAAGACAAGCTGAAATTTCTCATGAAAAATTAAAAATTAAACTTTAAGAGAGATCTCTACATTCAGTAACATGAGTTGATCACCTACTCAGGAGCCAAAAAACTGTATTTTTTAAAATTTTTAACACTTTTATAAATCCATTTAACTACTCAGTAACTTTGTTTTTTATATTAATTTCTCCAAAATCCACTTTCTTACTGCATGGGATGTAAGAGCAATTAGAATGATCTTTCCTTTCACATGTAAATCCTGGGAGGAAAACAATGCCATATAAATCGGATATTTTATATATCACTTTATGGCAATCTAATATAAACTAATTCCTTTCAATTTAAAGCCAAATATGCCAGCTGATGGTGGCTAAGGAAAAGAAAAAGTATCAGGCAATGAATAAACTCTAACAGCAATTCAAGTATAGGTCTTGAAGGCAAAACCTTTCAACCTGCACAATCAGTTCCTGTTAATGGCAAAGCAGAGAGCTCTGAGAATGCAAACACAGGCTGTGCTGCTGGCATCCTATAACATCAGCACCAGGGCTCTAACTTTGTTATTTCCCCGAGGAGCAGCAATTTTCTTTGTGCAGCAGCGAGGCAGTGTGTCTGTCCAAGGGCACCTTGCAGCCAAGTTTTATACTTTGGTGAAAGAAGGCCATTGAGTGTGGCTGCCAGCAGGCACCTGCAGCTCCAGCAGTGCCCCAGGGACCCAGCACAGACAGGGCTCCTGTCACACAGGGCTCACCTGTGACAACAGGGGGACATTTAACAGCCGGCATTATTACAGAGGGAGGCGGCCAAGTTAAACGAATAATGATTATGAGGTTTTAAAAGCAGTTATGAATGTTATGGGGCTTTTCTTTTTCTTTTTCTTGGACAAAAATTACTTCACTGAATGCCAGAGAAAGCTGGGACTGACTCCTGAAGTTAGCAGTTACCCAACAGAGCCAGCCCTCAACATACAGCTGAGACAGGGCTAACCTGGGACTGCAGTTGAACATCTGCCACATTGTCTCAATTCACACACTGTTTTGTCTGTAGCTCTTGCTAAATACTAGCCAAAATGTTTCTCTTATCATGATTTCTCTTTTCATATTATTTATTTATATTTAATATATTTATTTAATATTTAAATGTTTCTGAGCTGACATCGGACACTGCTTAAATTCCATCTAGATAATGGATTGATGGTAGCACCTACAGCTCAAAGCTCTGAGCAACTTCTACATCAAGAACAAGTTGCAAAGAGCAGTGGAAGGTAACTGGACATGTTCAGGGCAGGAGTGGAAGCAATCTTCAGTAATGCAGGAGCGTGGGGAGGAAAGCCATTCTGCACTGCTCTGCTTCCAAAGGAACCAAAGGCAAGGCCAGTCTAGTCAGCAGAGCAAGAGTTACCCAATCCTGCTTTGTCTAGTGCATAAAAATATAAACAAGTGCAAAACAAAACAGTGGTGTTAGGCAAGCAACCAAATTTACAAATTTATTTTACTGTCAGGTGTAAATATCAGTACAAGCAGAAGTCTGAAGTATGCCATCACAGAGTACTCTGAAAGTGATAAAACGATCTCCAGCTAGAAAGAAGCAAAATGTAATGCGAAAGCTCTTTACTTTGCTTCATACAAAAATAACAGAGCTAAGTTGATCGCTCACAGACATCAATTAACATGTTCTGATTCATATCCTCCCAACAACAGTCCACAGCTGGTAGCCAGTGGTACCACTTGAGACAGACGACCTGGCACACCATGGCCACTTTAACCATGAAGCCAGTTCAGTGTCATACAGATGGTCCTTAAAATATTCTATACACTGTCATTGAAAATTGTGGCCAAGAGCAATTTGAATTGTGTAGCTTACAAAAACACAACAACAGCCTGCCCACGTATCACTAAATAACAAGGATAAGCAACTTATTAATAACTTCAACCAACCTACACAGAGTGCTTAGCAGGAGAGGACTTGTTTGGAATTTCTGCAGGGTATGTTTCTGCCTGACATAGCTTTTATGTCAGGGAGGTATCACAGTAGAGCTCACTGAACTTAATTTATGCTCACTATGCAAACCACAGCCAGCTGTGAATTCAGTAAAATCCTTATTGCAATAACCATACCACTTCAAGCATGAAAGTCATAGTTCCACTTTCAGGCTTAGTCAGCTGATTTGAAAAACAGGAGGGGAGGGTTAAGATAATAGTGTTAATAGTGTTAAGGTGATCAAGTTGAAAATATGAGTAACTGAGTAGCTCCTACAAAGCAGGTCTGCTCCTTCTTGCAGCTGTGCCCAGCAGAACCTCCTGTGGAAGAGCCCAAGCCATGGGCTGGGGCTCTGATCCCAACCAGGCTGGGACACCAGACCTGGCAACCCAAAGAAGCATGACTGGCTTTTGGTAAAGATGAATGATGCATGCACACACACAAAATTAACTGCTGACCTTGTTCAAACTGTTGGACACACCCTTCAATCACCATTTTAGAGCCATCCAGAAGCTCCAGTTTTCCACTCACTTTGCAAATAACTGAATTTTTCAAAACTGCTGACACTATCTGCAATGGCTAATGGTAGTTCAATCTGTAGATAACATGGAGAGAGATATGTCTTCTTTGATGAAAAGAAAACATGGATCCAGACAAATGAGGACAGATTCAGGCAGCCAAGAGATGGGGTCTTGATTTCTTATTGTAGATCTGCCACCAACCCTTTGTGAGACCTCAGGCACACCCTTCGTTTTCTCATCAGATGTGACAGCACATTCGTACACATTTACAAGGCACTACACATGTACTGAAGTCAAAGAAAATCGGGAATCTTTTTACCAGATCCTCTTACAGATTTCCAGCATTACTACAAAGTGAATTACTCTAACCTAATCCAATCTAAAATAATTTGATGGGAAAAAAGCCCTCATATATTTTAAATTCATACTATAACCCAACCTCAGTGAAATATCATGGGGGTACCTCCTTTGCCTGAGGGTTCTCACCCTTTCAGAGTTCAAAAGCTTACCACAAAAACAGGTGTGACAGCCTTTAAAAAAAGGCTGCAATCCCATTCTCTTGTCAAGTTGCAATCTGTAGTTTGCAACAGAGCAACTGAAATAACAAAAATCACTTTTGTGATAATCTCTGCCTTTATCTTCTTTTTCAAAATTGTGTAATATGGCTTTACCCTAAAAGGATGAAAAGAATACAACTATAACTCCTCATTGGCCTATTAAATCAAAACTGGGGAGATAAAAGTTAGCAATAAAAAATTAACTTAATCCCTACCTAAAGTTGGGTAGAAATGCCACTGTATTAATTGAAGTCAGTTTGCAGCCAGCCCTTGCTCTCTGCCTCAGTAAGCTGCATCCTGTTGAAACAATGTGGAAATGACCCAAGCTCTAGCACTGCTGCCTCTCAGACAGGTACCAGCTCTCTGCAGCTGATATTCACTCCAGGGTGCCTTGGCCTGTGCTCTCATTGCCTTCCTTGTCCCACCAGTAGCACCTATCCCAAACCCAGACTACATCAATCAGGCATCCAGATCCCATGCACGGCAGCATTTCCTGAGTAAACATGCAATACATTAGACCTTGCTGTAGTTTAAATGCTGTGTTTGTAGGATGGAGCAATAAAGCTTCTTGCAGTTAATGCTGGCAGGCTACTAAGTGGGAAATTGTAGTATGTGAGAAACAAGGGCATCCCAGCAGGATGTAAGTAGGAAGCAATGGTGATCCCAGTGAAGGGAGCTGTCCCACTGAAGGACAGACAGCTGAGGTTTCCAAAAGGAGCCAACTTCACTCAAAACTAATGGCATCTGTGTGCTAAGTGTCAAACACTCTTCAAAATTACAAGTGTTAATAAATATTCAACTGGGACTTAACTAAAAAGTGGCAAATGCCCTCTGGATGGTGCCAGAGATCTGCACTCCATTGAAGTTCTTCAAAATTGTGTTTAGTTGCACCCATAATGAAGTGGGTTCCACATAGGCACCCCAAAAATCCCAAAGCTCAGCTTGGGAGTAGTCTTCACTTTAAATGATGTGTCTTGACTGCCTAGCATCACATTTTAACAGAAAATCAATTGGACAACAGATGAGTGAGAGAAAAAAATAAAATAAAATAAAATACACTATTTGCTTCTCGCATGTGATGTTGGTTCATCCCCATCAATAAAAACAGCCAAGATGCTCCTAATTGTGTCTGTGTAACCACTGACCTCTAAAAGAAAAAGTCACTTCATCTCAGAACACACAAAATTCCTGAAAAATAAAATAAAATAAATCTGTTCTGTCAACAAAGGACACATCATCACAACAAGCAGATATATAATGACATAGACATCAGCAGCAGGAAATTGTTTTCAGCACTACACAAACTACACAGATTATCTGAGCAATTATTTATGCAAAGCTGTGAGGTGCTGAATGTACACCACGGATGATGTTCTGCGCTGGCCAACTTCAGCCACTATAGGAATGTAAACCAGCCCTCAGCAAAACCCAACACACAGAGCAACCCTGCTCATGTTTACAGGAGCAGGAGACATTTCTACAGCACCCTGGCTGTGCTCAGCACTAGCCTCACTGCAGCACACATCTGTACAACAATAACAACTTTCTTAAAACGATGTAGCCCAGTACAATGACATGTTAAATATAGCCACGAGAGAGCTGGGAGCAGAAATCCATGAATAACTGTATTGATTGCAGTAAAGAAAACCTGGACGTATTCGGAGTGGAGACATTTCCTCATGAAATTCTTTCCATTTGGTAAAAACACAGACATTGTCTTACACCTTTCCACACGCTAAAACAGTAAAACAAAACTCCAGACACAACTGTTAAGAGTTCAAGTATCTGCTCAACTATTGCTGCAAACAGGGACAGAAAATAGATCTTCCAGCACAAAGAAAATCTGATGGTTTAGAATAAGAATTAACCATAATTCTTCATATTTAAGAATTAACAGTAATTCCTAATATCAAACAGAAAGTTAGAAAATTTGAATTTAGTTCTATGAAAATTCTAGATAAATTTTTTTAAATGTTTTCTATGCTTTCACTTTAGGAGATAAAGAATTTACTCTAATGCTCACATTATCACACATGTTTAGCCATTCCCAGGCACTGTATATTCGGACTACACTGTAAGTGATGGGATAGGACAAGATGACAACAACACTAGGAGGGTGGCAGAGCCATAGTGTCTCTTCTGCTCTCTAGTTCTTTAAAATCTTACACTAAGTTTTCCCACATGAAAGTGCATTTTCCAATGTTAACTACTCTGTTAATAAATACATAAAAAGTCAGATATTCTACACTGACTGTCCAATCTATATGTGAAATTCCTCAGGACTCTGGCTGAGACACAGACTAAGGTTGATCCTACTACCTCTGGAAATTCAGGCAGTTAGTTTCTGCAAGTATTACCAGTTTCAAGAATTGCCAACAAATGTTAGGAAACTTCCCCAGGGACGAGTCTGCCCCTCTGAAAGGCAGAAGCAGCACTTTTGAGAGTCATCTCTTGGGGGTCTGTGAAAATAACCTGCCTGGAACATCATCCCTTAACACTCCAAACTCTGTGCAGCGGGTCCCATTTTGCCCCGCTACAGAAGATGACAGGAGTGAGCGCTGGGTGGCTCCACAGCTGGGCCATTTTGTGGCCACCACGCAGCACTCAGGGCAAACAGGAACTGGCTCGGCCATGGCCTGGCCTCGGCCTCGGGCACAGGGTGCCTCCATCACCCAGCAAAGCCGGGCTGAGGCTCCGTGCAGAAACCCCAAAGAGGAAACACCACAGCAGTGAGAGTACAGCGCACACGGCTGCCATTCAAAGGGGGAAGAGAAAAACTAAAGCCAAGAGCAGTTAGAAGATGAGGAACAGTGCTAACAGCCAGGGAAAGGGAGGAAGAGGGAGGGATAATAAGTCTAAAAGTGGGAAGCTGAGAAAAATCTTTACAGGAAGCACAGATGGGAGCTCGTTTTCTTGAGCATCTACCTGTCTGCAGGGGCTGCCAGAACATAGTGAAGCACCCAACATTACCATCATCTCCTTGACAGGCACTTCAGCAAAAATAAAATCTTTCTCTTCCTGAAAGCTTAAGCTCTGCCCTGAAACATAATCCTCTGCTTTTCCGCTTGTCTCCTTCCATCAATCATTTCAAGTGCTAGGAACCTGCAGTCCTTGCTGTACCCAACACACTTTTCATTAACGATACCTCTGCCACCTTATCCAAAAATCAGAATTTCAAAATCTGCATTGTAGGACACATCTAAATTCCCTTTAAAAAAAAAGGGGCCTACAAACACATAATGAACATGCAATAACCTATATTGCTGCTGTGTTTATCAAACTTCCTCAGGGAATCCTTTGCATAACATTTAGAATCCCTCTGCAGAAGACTTTCAGCCGTGCATTAATTAGATTTGCAGTGAAAAACTGTATGAGAAACCTATTCTTTTCTCAACAGGCAGGTGAAACAGCAATGTTCTAGTACAGAACAGCTCCTGAATACCAAACAAAACTCTTGCCTTGTAATTTACTCACATTTAAGTGTTCATCTTTCTGATGCAGCAGCAGCATGGAAGGCTTCTGTCACACTAACCTGTACTGTGTGAAACAGACATTTTAAGCAGGTAAGCAATGTTGACAGTATTTCCAACCAACACAGTAAGGAATAAGAGTAGTACATCCTAATTTGGGGGCCCTGGATCATCACGTTACATACAAGCCTGCTGCAGCTGAGAAATCAACACCAACACAACGATAGCTCCCACTAAGTCATTACTGTAAAACAGAAAGTGCTTGCAATGACCAGAGTGTGTGTGCAAGAGAGTACAAACCTGCCGATGTGCAGGACACACAACCTGTTCACTTCAGATGAGACTGGTGAAAATAAATACACAGAGGAAGACAGAGGCTACCCACTTTGTTATCAAAGCCCAGTTAATTTCTTTTCCCATCCATTATGCCTAGAATTTTGGGCAGAAAAAAGCAAATTTATGTACTTTTCCAAAGCTTTTGTTCTCTCTGCTCACACACATGCACATGAGACAGTGTTTAACACCCGTTTTTCCCTGGAAGTACATGCTCCAAGGAGCAGATCTGCTGAGGGATGCAATGCTCAGCTGCCCTGACCCTGCAGGGTGGGTGTGCTGCTGCTGGAACTCCTGGGAGCAGCAGCACTGGGGTCTCTGAGAGCCCACTGGCAGGTGCACAGGTGAAATTCTGATGGGCTCCCCACCACTCCCCTGCACTGCTGGGCTTTGCAATGTACAATTCTAACAGGGCTGTCTGCTTCTGAGGCACTGTGAATGAGCCAATATTTATCACTGTGATTATACAAGATGACTGAAGTGTCACATCCCAAGCAGGGCCTGCAAAAGACTGTCCAAATGAAGATCAGGCGACAACATCCAGAGATTCCGGAGAGGGAAAAGCTGTGCAGCCCCATCACACAAACCCATCTGACAGGATCTTGAAATAAAGCCTAATACAAGTTTCTCATTGACAGAATCCACACCAGGCCTCTTGCTCTCCAGAGAAACAAAACAGGCATTTTGTATGGAAACACTCTGCTCCTCTGCCTCCTGAAGACTTTGAAATCACCCACACTTATTAGTTATTCCATGCAGGCATGTGAACCTTTGCACTTGGATGTTAAAGGAAAAATTTATCCTTGACATAAAAAATCAATCACATTAACAGTGCAACTTTCCAAACTCCTGCAGGTTCACTCCAAAGAGAGCACTAATTCTTTTTTTAACTTTGAATGAGTCAGATAAAGTGTATACTTGGGGCTTTGTTTGTAGGAATTAAAACATTTATGTGAGATCCCTGAAAATTTTATGTAACAGCATTTAGCAGAAAATTAATGTTCCCAGCCAATTTTTACTTGAATTTGTATTCAATACCACAGCATTTTATTATGGCACTGTATTGTAGCAACTGTTCCAGAGCTCCCAAACTTGTTCTCTTCCACACTAGGAAAATTTGGCAAATCGGTCAAAGCTTATGAGGTATTTAAAACAAAAGGATAAATGGTGTCATGGTTTGACACCATCCAAAGGCCTGTGCACCCATGAAAATATATTTTTCTCAATTTCTGCTGTGAGGTAGGACCAAAAAAGGAGCACAGTCACCCAACTTAAAGCATAGAGAAGAAACTTTATTAACTAATACTAAAAAGAAGAAAAAAAAAAACCAGAAACCAGAAGGAAACTTTCAAAACATCCATCCTCCCCCCACCTACAGTTCACTCTCCCACCAAAACCACATGAAAAGACAAAACCTAGGATTTTCAGTCAATCCACCCCTTGAACAATCATTTCCCTAACCCAGCAGGAAGAGCAGAGTCCCTCCTGCTTTGCCATAGATCCCCCACAAAAATACCAGTCCTCTTGTGGCCACACCGTTCACAAATGGCTCGCCCGCGTCTTGCCATTGTGCAACATCGCCCCCCA
>VXBU01013520.1:290996-312246 GCA_013400315.1 Bombycilla garrulus
GGGATATCTCCCTCAGGAGGGGCTCCCGGCACGCTCCGGCCCGGCCTTTCCCCTCCCGTAGGCCTCCGTGGCCTTGGGGGGGGAAAGCCGGGCCAAGGGCACGGCCTGCAGCTCTGTACCTGTTCAACGCCGGAAACCAAAGAGAGCGATTCCCAGACAGTCCTGTGCAAATGTATATCCTACTGAGACGAATTTCACTTTTGATTGGCTCATTTCCCTGTCTGTCTTTAAATTTGGCCCACAATTGGTATTGCACTGGGCTCATGGGAAATCCACAGGCACACCTCACTTCCAGGGGTGGCTATTTTCCTGCCCACCAAAATGTCAATCAATCTCAAACCAGCACAAATGGCAATGGGAAAAATTTGACAAGCTAATGAATAATCAGAAAGCTAAAGGAAGAACATCTTAGCAGAAAGTGTTACAAAAAATGTTACAAAGAAGTAATTTATTCCTCACAAGAGTAATAAGCCTCTATGAGATAAAATTCAATTTTTTAAAGGTTTACCATCCCTGCAGTTCATGGATTGGTTTAACTACCCTAGTTAGGAAACTGTGGCATTTTGTTGCCAACATGACATTTCTGAAAGCAGCAAGCAGCAACATGTACCAAACCATGCCTGTAAATCAGTCTGCTGGGAGACAAGAAGTGCTAAATTAATCAAAACTCCAAGTAAATAGTATGCTGTAGAATAGCTCTTCAAAGATGGATGCAAACAGAGTAACAGAGCTCTGAAGACAAACTCGTAGAGAATTGTAAAATAAACCCCACTAAGCAAATAGTGGGGTTTATTTTAGGAAATAAAAAATAAAGCTCTAAGAGTCTTGCCATCAAATCCAAGAGGTTTGAATAGAAAGCAAGCAGCCTGCCTCTGACATTAGCTCCACAAAAGTCCTAGGACCAATTACTTTTGTTAAAATAACAAAATATTCATTTAGAAAAGGCATTTTCCTGAACCATTTAGACTCAGGGAGGAAGAAAAGAAAAACTGGAAATCTGGAAGCATGAGGAAAGCTGCAGCTAAACATTTATTTTGTAACAAACTGTAGTTTCCTGAAGTCAAACAGATATTCACATGCAAAGCTGCCTTCAAACCAGAAGCGAATTCTCCTCTCTGGGTTTGTTTGCTTTGCCTTTTTTATAATGCAGACCATCATTACATGTGACACAAAAGCCCCTGAATAACCCCACTGGGAGTGGGGGCCTCCCTGTGCTGAACATACAGCAAAATAACATTCCTGCTTCAAAGAAAACTTACAAGATCCAAAGAGACAAAAGACTCAATCCAGAAAGAAAATGAGGCACAGAGGCCACCAAAGGCCACAAAAAAAGGTCAGCAAGAATAAAACTTGTGAGCTCTGTCCCCTTGTATGCAGTACTACCCCTGCAGAGTCAAGAGGTCTCCCAGCATCGACTGATCCTTTCTCCCACTCCCAGTAATAAACTGTAGCATCCTCTGAAGTCAGGAGGAGACACAGGACAATGAGGGAAGCTACTCTTGCACTGTGCAGAACAAAAGTCATCCCTATAGGGTCTGCCTCACAAGGCTTAAGTGTAGAGTTCACCTCTCTACAGCAACCTAGACAAAGATCACTCTATATTTAATTTAACTGACATGAAGTTATTGCTGGACAACTTCACTGAGGCCTGAACTGAAAGTTGTAACATTAATTTGATATTCTAGCTGAACTCAGAAATTCAAGTTTTATTAAATTATCAGTGATTTAGTAATCAAAAAATAATTCAGGCTATGAATTAATTTGAAACTATAAAACTAGAGACTCTTCACATAGTATTAATTTATCCATCTTTGGATGCTTTATCATGAATAGTGATTGGTTCATTACTATATATTCTTACCCTAAGATAAATTTTAAATATGGTTTAAAATTCTAAAGACTGCATTACCAACTGAAGTGTGGCAGCAAGAACTAAGTGAAATAGAGAAAAAATAATGAATACAGTGACAGTTTCTGAAAAACTGCCAGACAACAAAGAAATCTATCAAGGTCAGTACCTCACTTGCTATGTCATCTTGTATTTCTCCAAGTTTATTACGGGACTTAATTTGGAGCAAAAATTAATATGCTTTTCTAACTGCAAACATGTTTTACCTTCTGAGAGAAGGCTCAGAGGTCACTGCACATTACATTTTGCTGTCATAATTGTCCTTTCAATTTTTTCAAGCTAGAAAGATGCCAACAGGCAACAGGAAGTACAGGTGTGTAAGAGTTACTCCATGCATCAGCTCCTTTAAGGTTTGAACTGACATCACCCCTCCATCCACTTCTGGTAAGTTTTACCTCAGCTGAGGTTACAAAGTTCTGTCAAGTATCACTCAACCATGAGATGCTACAATCACTCCTGACCAAGAGCACACTCAATCCTTTCTTCACGATGACATGCCCCGTCTGCTACTGAGAAGCAACTCACACACAGGGAAAACACTTCTTCAGGTCTCTTAAAGGCAGAGGAAGAAAAGCAAGCCAATAAAGGAGGATCAGCTGTTTATCTGACAAAGAGATTTTTAATGCAGTTTTTAAAACAGAGCTATCACCTTGGTGACACAAAGAAGCGCTACCAATCTTATTCCAGGTTTTAGAACCTCAGAGGAAACTCTCAACAAATGCATTGCAACAATAAAAATGAGTCATTTATTTTGAATATTTATTTATAATCTTTCAGGCAATGCCAAATCATGGCAGGATGCTGCTCGTCACTTTCTGACAACTTTTTTTAGCAGTGTCCTGTCAACAGCTCCAGAATGGAACTGCTCATTACTACCCTGCAGACTCATAACTCCTCACTCTTTATAATCTGTTTTGCTGATAACTTCTAGCAGACCAGCGAGAGCTCGTTTTCTTTTGCAGAAACTGAACTGTTTATGCTCCAAACTCCAGATGACACAAACATAAACATAAACACTGGGGGGAAAAATACAGAAATTGGCAAAAGATGGGCAGGATCACATTACAGCCTCTATAACCAAGGAGACTGCAAATAAATACAAGATATCAGACCTTTATGCTGTTGGAAAGGTCACCGGATTATCAGCATTCGTTTTAGATAAAGACAGACTACTTCCCTTTCCAAATCTTTACTTTATTGTGCTTTCTCTTCCACCAGCTATAAAGGGAAAGTTTGTGCCAATTATATACTTTATCATGGAGTGAACATGAAACAAAACTTAGTTGGCAGTTTTTATTATAAATACCAAAGAGAAAAGTTTCCAAAAGGAAAGAAAAAAAAAGTAGCAGGCAGAAACTACTTCTCAACTAACAGAGTAGGAAAATTTAAAGTTCCTTTAAAAAAAAGCTGAAGGCTTTACACTGCTTTAACCTGAAATCAAATGTGACAAGAGCTTTTGGATGTGCTGCAAGAGACTAACAGCAACAATTTTGTTAAGAATAAAAAGCGGGTTTGTCACAGCAGCACAACTCTGTGCACAGCCTATATCTCCAAACACCTGAGCTGTATATGAATACAAATTTCATCTTGTTATTTGTTGAAGCTCTTTTTCCCCAAGAGTCACTCTCCACAGATTTAGTGTCCTTGTCTTCCTCTATGCAACAAAACAATGTTCACTGGGAATCTAAAGCTGCTTCATGCAGTCCTACATCAATCTTTTTTATACAGCAGCTGGGATGGGCTGACACTGCCTTTCAGGGACAGCATTCACCCTTTGACCTCTGACTTCACACAGCAGGAAATTACCTCCACCATACAGATATGCATATATATGCAAACAAGCATATCTCTGTATGTATATCCATGTATGTACATATACATATTTAAGTAAGGGTGGCTGATTTGTCAACAAATGGAACATAGGGGAGCATTTATTCTAAGTGAATAGGTTTATACGATATTTGAGACAAGTGTGTTTCAAAAGCAGGGAGAAAAATCCATAAATGTTTTGCATTGGCAAAAGAAGCCTAAACATCAGCTGAGGCCATTGGTGCACCTGCCACAGTGCAAATGTCACAGCACAGCACACTGCACTGCCTTAAGCTTAGGGCACAGCTTGCATTGCCTCTTTGGCAATGTGAACCAAAACTGAACTTGATTTTGGGCAAGAAACATTAAAGGAAACATCAACCTGAGCTTAGAGGACAAAATGTCAACTGGGTGAAAAGCTCCAGGTAGCTTTCACTGCAGTCAGTCACTACCAATCACTACTAAATATTTCAGCTCTTACAGCTGTGCCAGGACTTTATAACTCAAAGGACAAACGTTGGAGCAAACAAGCCTTAAGGTAAATCTTAATTCCTTCAAAGTAATAGGTCAGACTTGATGATCTCAAAGGTCTTTTCCAATCTAGTTAATTCTGTGATTCTGTGATCTTGTAATTGGGAATTTTTCTACCAGTTTTAGAGGAGTTACGAATTCGCTACGTATTCAAGGATAACAGACATTGTCATTTTATTTTAACTCATAAGTGATCTTGAAAAAACCAGAAATTAGAAATATGAAGCACAGTGTTCTTGAGCTCCACTAACAGAAACATTAGCACCTTGTAAAGCCCCTGCACAGTGATGAATCACACACAAATGTATCAAGAACAGTACTTCACCTACAGCCTGGCCTCCACTATCTGTCTACCCTTTGATATTCCAACACAAGCATAGACATGTCCCACTAAGGCCAGGACATTACCCTGTGACACCTGTGCTAACTTCCAGCTCTCCTAGAGACTCTAGTCTTCATTTAAGAGACTTCAACATTAGAAAATTCACAGATTTCCCAAGAAATTCCTTCCACATTTAACGGCTTTACAGTTAATACAGTTTATAGTATTTCAAACACTGTTTGCCTTCTCATTATGTCATACTGTATTATGCCTCCATTGTGGGCACAAACTGCAGTGCTCTCTGAGAAGATGTTGATAACCCTTCATCCATATTATTCAATATCTGAAAGGACTGTGAGTTCATATCAAACATGAAGCATTTGCCAGGGTCTCTGGCTGCACAAATAAAAGCTGAATGCCAGAAACATGTTTCAGAGGCAACATGCTAAGCATCAGCTACAAAGACACTCTACAGAGCATGTAAGTGCATAATGTGAATTTCTACAGCCACTTTCTTTATCTATTGATCAAAGCTGCAAAAAGGTGACAAAACTGCTACTCAAATGTTCAGAAACAATAAATCATCTTTGTTCAGAAAAGGGATGGAAGAACAGAAGTAGAGATACACATGTATGAGAATAAAAATTGAAAGGGAGAACAGGAAAATCTGATCTTTAGAAAGAAGATAGGTGCGAGCAAAGAGGAGCACAGAGGTGGACATGAAAGCGAATTTCCATGGTGTGCTAAGGGAGAACACAAAGAGAGTTCATCTCTGCCCCAGTAATGAGGTGTCCTGCATGTGAGTCAGCCACGCTGTGCGGGGTGAGGGGTGGCTGAAGGTGCAGCCTCCAGCATTTCTTGCACAGCCCCTTGCAGCCGGCCCCAGGAGCAGACACTGAACACGGTCTGAGCTTCCATGTGTCACTGCCGGGGCTAACAGCAACTGCAGCAACAGCGGCTCAGCCTGCTGGGGGAGCACACCAGTCAGCTTCCAACTAAAGGGACCTGCAGATAAGTGCAGCGACAGAGTTACCAAGAAGTCAGGAGTTAGTAGCATAGTAACAGAAATCAGCTGCTCTAAAATAATTTCATCCTACACAAGTTGCTTTGAACTTCTCATGAGCAAAGTGACTGAAGTTACCTTCCAGTATCAACTGATAGCTCTAAAAATCCATGAAATGCATAGTCTGAAATCATTATTAAAACACAAGTCCTCACAAACACATGGCAAGTGTTTCTTTTTTATTTTTTAACACAACAGCAGGTCCTGCAGCGACAGACAGTTTAAGCAGTCAGACTCCTCAAGCTTGCCCTAAAGCCTTAACACATTCCTGCTCTCCTCTACAAACCATGACCTCGTCTGTAGGCAACTGTGAGGGCTGTCTAAGATCAGGGCATTCTGGAGGCACCCTCTGCTCCCCAGGCACATCCACTGCTGTGGCGCAGCTTCACTGAAGATCTGGACATTGTTTCTGGCTTCCCCTTCACACCTGCTCTATATGCCTAAAAATCTTACCCCCACAAAAAATTGTCTAAACAAGGAAAATAATTGCAAAAAGGCAAGCAGGGAGGAAACTTGAGCAGAGCAATAGCAAAGAGTTGCTTTGTGACATACAGCCTGCAACCAATTCATAGCTATACCTCTTTCATTATGCATAGAAAATTTCTTACAAAATTGTTAAAACCAGCATAACCTGAGTTTACCCAGAATTAAAACATCTGTGAAGGATTTCTGTATAGTACTGTACAGTGATTTTGATCCTGGTTTTCCACATAACTATACCCCAGAACAACAAATGCCTGTTCATGTGGTCATTCCTCCAAGGATGGGATTTGGCCTCAGCAGCACATTGCAGCATCTTCACAGAATTTCCATGTGGCAAGAAATGAACTTTTGGCTAACTCAAACACATCTGGGTAATTCATTAAGTGGTTAATAAACTGTTAAAACAAAAGGTATTATTCAGCAAGCCTGTTCAACTTCACAGGAAGTTTCCTTGGGTAGGACTGAATTGTTTGGTCCACAGATTTCTGCACACTGAAGTTGCAGCTGAGCAATGCCTTGAGTAGTGTCTTTTTATGAGCTGTATCACCAGCAAGGAAACACCTGTGTTCATTTTGTTTATTCAGCAAGCTTTGGAGCATTAGGGATAGTAGAAAAGCTTCTTCTCAAGGACTTATGCTCACAGTCAGCAGCTGGCATGGCCAAAGGTTTGGGGGCTTGTTGTGTTTTTGTTTCCCCCTTCATACATACACAGAAGAACTACTTAAGGAGATTGGTAATCTTAAAAGAAATACTAGGCTTGCAACTAGGTCTGTTCTGAAGATACTCTTATTTATGCTGATACGTGCAAACCAAATGACTTCATAAATACCTGCGTTAAATAGTTAAAAATAAAATGCATAGAAGTGAAGCAGCATAAGCTGCTTCTGCTATTGGCAAGCAAGTGCTGAGCAGTGGGAAACATCACCTTTCACTGACTTCCTCCAGGCTGAGCACAGGTTTTGGGCCACAGATGTGTGCAGCTCACAGAAAAGTTATCCAGATTACTGACGTAGCAGAAAGAAGATAAAATGAGTTCCATCCACCAACTGCTCCAAAACAGAACCAGCTGCTGCAAAGTGAGCCAGGCAGAACCCCAGCCTGTAGCACTGGTAACAGAATCTAATCATCACTGTCCAGACCTGGACCACCTATCCCACCAAACCAGGGTCTGTCAGGCAGCTGAAGCAGAAAGGTCTCTTCTCTTGGGGCAGGAAAGGTGCCTGCACAACCCACCTGGGTATCTCAAGGGCTGGCAACTCTTTTCTAACCGACAGTTTCAGGTCTGGCTCAAACTCAAGACTCTGAAACTAAGTCAGTTTCAGAGAGAGAGAAAGAGCTCTCCTGCTTCTGGGAATCCTGCACAAGGCGATGCCAGGCACAGAACTTACACTCAGAAGCTGCAGACAACAGCCACTTTTTGCACTGGTACTGGAACAAGAATTTGTCACAGCAAAGCACATCTATGCCACCTCAGTCACAGCAATCCCCAACAGATATTGTGGCAAAAAATACATCTCATGCTTTTCTTCAGACACACCTTCTCTTCTGCATTCCTTGGTGAGTCACTTACAAAGTTATGAATGCCCTCTAAACCGTCAGACTCCTTTGGGTGACTGTTCCAACCAGGATAGTCACCCTGTCACTACAAAAACCCCAAGCAACAGACACAGACGTGTGGCAAACATCACTCCTCAGTGCAGCTTCAAGCCATGTCTGTTGTCTGCCAGACAGCGGTGCACACAAACCTGGTCCCTGTCCAGTGACTCAGTGCTTCTGTTTGCCTGGGATGCAGAGACAGCCAGCCCGTGTTTTCCTCCTCGAGGAGAGGCCACACAAGCAGCTCTCTGTAAAGCTGGAGGTGAATCTACATCCACTTACACACAGAGAACCTTTCTTCTAGACCCTGAGGCTTTGTTTTATTTTTCATCAAAGTTAGGTTCATACAATCACAGCATCATTTAGGTTGGAAATGACAGTAAGATCATTGAGCCCAACTGTTAAAAACACCATAAACCAGCCAGTGAAGCTGGCACACTGTACAAGCTGATCTGAATACAAGACAACAACATATAAATGTTTGCATAAACATAAACTTCAACATAAATGTTTGCAGTTAAATCTCACACTGGCAGATGCCTGGGCTGTTCATCACTTATGGGTAGTCTGGATATCTCCTTAGGTGGGGATCAATACATTTAAATTAAACTCTAACACAAATAATCCACTTGAATACAAAGCATTTTAAGTATTTAACATTCCACAACTTTCACTGAGACCAAACAAGGCCAGCAGAACATGAAGAGCCCTTAAAAAAAACACCTGGATTTTAAGGTTTTGCACTCACAGAAACACTAAAAATGGAGAGTGGTTGTTAAATAATTCCACCAAGAGAAATATGCAGGAACTCAAGCTATAACTGCCCAGCACCACCAATCTCTTCTATCACAGGTAATTCCATTCAGAATATAGAATTGAAAAGAACATTATATATAAGTTTTACAGCACCAGTGTTTATAAAACCCACTTAAAGAAGGCATTGCTATCAAATACTTGCTTTTTTAGTTTCTTTTTTTTTTTCCTACTAGTGTCCTGGAACACTTTAGGACTACAGAACAACCTTTATTTTAAGACTCTTCTCACTTTAACAATTTTAAGGAAAATACGAAGGCTTTATAAAAAACCCACCCTAACACAATCATATTCACAAGACTGTTCTTGACTGATTTTACACCTGCACTTCACATACTAATGAAGACACTCTGAGGCTCTGAAGAACCACCGGTTATTCTCAGTGTGTTGTTTTACTTGAGCTCTTACACATCTGCATCTTCATCCTACAGGAAACAGCTCAGAACACTGGAAAAGGTGAAATTTAGCTGACAAAGGGATCTCAGAATCAGTCCTGTACAAAATTCTCTCATACATTATGCTTACACAGGAAAATGATCAAAAGTGAAGATTTTCTAAAAGAATCTGCTACTAAAAGAGCACAAACTTGATGAAGTGATGACTTACCACATCCTAGACTTTTTTAAACTGCATGCTGCGAAGCAAATTATTTCTAAGCAACGTTCAGTCTGGAAAATTCTAGCCTCAGCAACTTTTGCTTATATTTGACCACAAATATTTGGCCACTATGGAATACAGGTATGCATGCATGCCTCTGTTTGCATGAGAGTTGCAAAAGTGAGTCTTGAACACATTTTACTCTAGTAAACAGGAAGGGGAGAAACACAGAAACCACCAAACCACCAACTCTCTACTCAAGAGATGATTTTAACACCTGTGGTATCTCTGTGTTGCTATGAAACTACCATCCTAACCTTAGCAACAGATTTAAACCTTTGAGGATACATTTTGCTCTCTGTAGTCAACATAAAACAGGCAAATGCTGCAGAGGGTTTCATTTGAAGCCAACAGGAAACAGTATTTCAAACTGGACAGAACAATTTACGAAAAAAGTAATTTACCAATGATAGCAAGCAAGGAAAAAAAAAAGCTCAGCGACAATTTATTCACCAGTGAAACAGTATTTCATAATGGAGTTACTATTTACCAAGTGTGGAATAGACACCCAAAGTACTTTCCTCACCAGTTACCTTAATCCACTTCCTCACCACCACAGTCCCAGCTGAGCTACTGAAGTCACTGCCATAACTCCCAGTAACTCCCAGCTGGAGCCTGGAGCAGCCTCTGCAACCACTGACAAAAGCCCCAGAAACAGGAGGGAATTGTTCAAGGACCAGGAGGACGTGAGTACACAAGGCTGTGTTCGAACTAAGAATAAAATACAAATATTTGCAAGCAAACAAAACACACAGCACCTCGTTCATTGCCTCCCAAAGGCTTGAAAGCACTGAACCTCAGGTGGCAGAATTTAGAGCAAAGCCTGGCTAGTTCTGGTAACTAAACTGGAAACACATCCCTGAGGCTGAATCCAGGAGAGTATGAAATTCAAGGGCTTCCTTTCACTTATCCCTTCCAGGTGACACCACTCCACAAACAGAGAGCATCTGGAGCACAGTGCATGACTGCTGAACACTCCCTCCAAAATTACACTGACACTTCAAAAGCAACAAAATGCTCCAGCAGTTGCTGAGCTGTTCACACTGTCCAAAAACAGAGACCTTGACAAACCATTGGGCCTGCAAGACCTGGTTTTTTCCTTCCACAGTTATTCATTCATATGTCCTTGATATGAGAATTACTGTAGATTTACATCAGTGCAACTAGAAAGTGAAAATCTCCTGAAGAACTTTAACTACAGAATAAGCTATTGATAACATTCTGGAAGAACACGAGGTAATTGTTCAGTCTGACAGAGTTGTGATGGTTCTAAAACGGACAAACTCCAAACCACTTTAAATAAATGTATCAAATTTTTTAACTTACATATTTGGTTGTATAACAGCAAACTATGACAACTTTCACATAAAATACCTCTAGCTCAAATTCTGCTGTGTGAAATATGTGCATAAACCCATGGATCTCACAGCACCTGCAGAATTAGAGTCCCAGGCTACACAAACCTACCCAAAATTCCAACTTAACCTGGTTCTTTCCCTGCATCAACTACCTCTTAAAACAGCTATCTGTTATGAGATTCGCTTCTGGAAAATTCCTGTCCTCTGAAACCACAATAAATGCATTTATATTTATCAAACTTTTAAACTGGTTGTGCTCTCAGAGGTCCCACAGAGCCTAACAGCTGACCTAACATTTTGTTTTTCCCCACACAGAAGCTTGTCCTCCTGCCCATTTCACGAGGCATTTCACTGAAGCCCTAACCAAGGGGAGCAAGCACCCCTAAACTCACACCCTAGATGCCCACTGCAGCTTCACACAGGGGCCAGGAAAAGGCCAGTGCAGTCTGCTTGTCTTAGACATCCAGGGATTTAAAAAAATCAGCTTCAAAAGAGAGCAAAGAGAAAAACCCCCATATTTTTTAACTAGGGTTTGATGGTGAGGAGCAGAAATCTCCGTTGATACTGTCTGTGAGGTGAGCAGGTTTGAGACCATCTTCTCCTAATAAATAGTCATTAATCACTCGCAGTCACTTAGCACAGGAGGTCATGCAGTAGCAGCTTGGCCAGTGTAAATGTTTAATACTGAATTAGATTAGAAAGGCTCACAACAGTGTCATCATAGCCGCAGTGCTACCTGCAAAACCTACCCAACTTTCCCTCGGTTTCAGTATCACTGAGGCCTGACCTGGGCTTTGGGGATGAGATTATGTGAAGGTGAGACACAGCAAACGTCACAGAGCTAACAGAAAACCAGATGGCCGGGAGCTTATTGCACCATTTTATCACTGTGCTGCTGCAAAACACTATCACCTATTTTGATCATATCTCTGTTATTAGAAATGTGAACACAGGGGTGGTGAGCTGCCTGTAGGGCACAGGAATCTCCAGGTCTCTTCTGGGGGGACCCACCCAGCACATGGGCACTGCCATGTACTGGCACATGACATGCCAAAAATATAGACACAAATATCCTCATTTGTGTTCACAGGGCTCCACTGGAGGAGCAGGACTCGGATGGCTTTACAAGAATATTTCATAATCCTTCTCCCCCTGTCCTCTATTCAGTTAGCAGCTCACTCAGAGCCAACCACAGCTATAATCATTGTCATAATTATTATTTTAATAAGAATCAATGACTTATCAAAATATTGCGCTGAAGGCTTTCACATCTTTTTTTGTAAGACTGCCAAAAAGGCAGTTCATTGCTGAGGTACTGCTCCATGTACTGTGCTAGCAGGCAGCACCTCCAAGTTTCTATTTCTGCCACTGAGTGACTAAACTCAATTCCAGCGAATGCCAAAATGTAAGCAGTTTGAGGCACAGTAGCTGTGCAAAGTATTATTATTCTTGTAGTGCATACACACTAACAGCTTTGTTTACTACATTCACTCCTCTTCTGCTTGTTTCCTAGGTTTTACACACTGTGGGCCAAGCTGCTGAACTTAGATGCCATTAGGTAGCCACCTGAATTCTTATTTACATATCCAACAGCTGTCAGGCACACACAGCAAGTTTTAAGAGCATAAGCAAACCTGTAAACATCCAAGTCAATACAGTTAGGTGCCAAGAGTTATCCCCAGCTAGCCAAATGTGGATCTCTGCAGACAAGTTGCTAGTTTTAGTGAGAGTGTTTTTTCTACAAGGCAGGATTAGCTTGACAACACATTATTTCTTATCTGCATGCCTGTTCAAGATGATTCCAATCCAACTCTCTGGTAACTCTCCATTTCCACAGAGAAGTCCAGTTTACATTTTCATAATTAGCAGATGGCCATTTACTTAGTTACAGGTACACTGCCACACTGAGAAAAAATTCCTTAAATAACTAATGACACTGGCAGTTGTGGGACTCCTCACCAAAGGTGGCCAGCTGTCACCCCGCTGAGCTCACAGGTAGAACACCTAGGACTGTGCTTGCCTCTGTGACATGCAGTTGCGCAATTCTAAAAAACTAAAAACTTCCCCTGGAAATGTCATTTTTCAAATTTGTTGTGCCTCTCCCAAGTAAGGGTCAACAGCCTGGATATTGTTTCAGGGAGCTTGTTCCACTTTAGTCAATACAGTCACAACCTCAAATGCTGTTTCTTTGAAAGAAGACATTTTAACTGAACCGTGTGTGCTCCTGAATCAGAAAGAATGCAATTATAAAGAACAAAGATAACTGGAAATAGGTTGAGTTTTAAGAATGAAATGAGAGGTGTCTCAGAAATTCAGACAGCATGAAATCCAAAACTGACCACCACAAGAAGTCAGCGAATAGCATCAACTTGAAGAAACATCCTCCAATTTCACCAGTATAACTGAACTAAAAAGTACATCTGAAGGGCAAGCAGAGGCTGCAGCCTGAAGCAGAAATGAGTGTCTATGACTCATTCAACCAAATCCAAGTTAAACTGAAGTTCGCAGTGTCATTCAGCTTTGTAGAATTGTTTTAAATAAGCATCCCACTTACTCTCTAATAATAGAACAGCAACAGAACAGTAGCTTGAAAACAAAATATATGTGGGAAGCATTCATGATCTGACCTCAGAGACAACCACACACCTAGTGTGAAATCCTTTTTAGCTAACTTTTTAAATTAACTGGTATTCATTTATTGGTTTAATTTCATCATTAAAAAAAAAAAGGCAGCAAATTATAGACGTGTTATAAATACTTTGTCCCTTGGGGGATTTCTCTAATCATCTCTAAAAATAATAAGTCATATGATTTTAGTGTCCTGTACCGACCCTTTCAGCACTCAGCAAGGTTGTACTGTATATATGTTTAGGTAATGCTACATGTTGCTCAATTTTTATATCCATATGGTTACACCAGCCTGGTCTCTTCACTTCTAGCACATACTCACACTCACTAAAGCATTCAGTCCTGTATTTGTTGTAAAGCTTGGGAACTACTCCTTGGGAAGCACAGGACCACAAGGCATCAAAACTATTTTGTGCTTCCATGTGAAGCCTGGAAATATCCTTTACTTGTCCAAAACTAGCTGGGCAGCCAATTTATAACACTAGCTTCTTGCTGCATTCTTTCTTGATCTATCCACACTAATCAATCCTTAAACTCCCCCCACCCCTAGGCTGTATGGTGCCAACCACAGAGAAATTCTGAGTGGTGAGTGGGAATCACTGAAGCAAGGTTTGTGGAAGTCCTGTGCTGAACAGCTCCCTGATGGTAACACTGCAAAGTTCCATTTGTGACTCTGGCTAACTGCTAACAGCTCCAACTTGCTGTTCAGCCTGTAAACTCTTCAAGACAGGGACCTTTCCTCACATGTGTCTGTGAAGCTTCTAGTGCCCAGATGGTGCCATACAAATGAATAATAATTATATTTTCATGTAGACCATTATTGTGCATAATGTAAATTACTTTCACTGATCCAAGAGGAAATAATTTTCTCATTTTGAAATGAAAAGAGAGAGTAAAAATAATGATTACTTGTTTGATGCTACTATTATAACCATAATTACATTTGTGGGTCCAGAATCCCCAGCTGGTCTGTACTGACTTTAATGGAGTTATACCAGTGCTTGGCAGCTGACAAGCTCCTGGTCCTTGCTGAAGATCTCAGCTGCTCCCCAAGAACAGATTACTTTCAACCCACATTGCCTCCATGAAGGATAAGACATTAATTAAGCACACTCTGCAGACTGGGGCAGACAAACACCAGACCTGGCATCTGGGGAAATGTATTCCTACACACATGGCAGGTACCTGAGCATCACTGCCACGGCCCCTGCCTTGCTGGCACAGAGGAGCAGGCTTCTGCACAGATGCTCACCTCAAATGAGCTGAATTGCCTTCTGGAGACACTCAACTCTATTCATGAGGCCTCAGACCCCACATGTTCGTGAGATTCATTTCAGGTTACTGATGAGAGTAAGCAGCCAAGACTTCAACTTTCCCTTGTCCCACAGAGCTGTCTCCCATTCAACGTGTGCTCTGTGGAACAGCATCAAAGGCCTACCATTACTCAAAAAAAAAAAAAAAAAGAAGGACTAAGGTTCCAGGTCTCAAAATCAGACTCAAACACTTGAAACTGCTAGTCCTCAAACTCCAGTCATACAAGGAGTTATACACCCCAGAAGTCACGTGTCCTCTGAGTAGCTGCACAGGGATGCTCCTGCCTCTGCCCAAATCACATATCCCACCAGCCTAAGTCAAAAGAAAAAAACACAAGACATTGTATTCCAATTAAAGAGTCACTGCAAAAGCTTCCGAGAAGTGCCAGATCTAATTTTAACATTATAAGGAAAAATCGGGAGGTATTTGATTAAAATTAATCCTTGAGGTTATATAATTTGACTGTTGCTACAAATTAAGATCACTTCATGCTTTCATTGTACTCCTGGCCTTTCAACAAGCATTAGTAAGATGCCATATCACAGATAAGACTTCCAATACTGAAAGGACAAAATATTTTGAAAAATGTTTCTGAATAGAGCCAAAACATGTGGCAGGTAATGAGGGCCTTTTACACCAAAAAGTACCCATTTTGGAACAGCTGACAGGAAGTAAATGGGATTTGTATGTTCCCTGTACAACAGCTGGTCTTCTCTTGCTAAAAAATTAAAACGCTTCTATTTCAAAGGGACCATCTGCAAAATCCCATCACACATTAAGGAATAAAACCACCACAACAAAAAATACACCAGTGGCATGGAAAAGGCTTCCAATTCATTTCATGTAACACATTCCC
This sequence comes from Bombycilla garrulus, assembly GCA_013400315.1. Lineage (NCBI taxonomy): Eukaryota > Metazoa > Chordata > Aves > Passeriformes > Bombycillidae > Bombycilla > Bombycilla garrulus. The sequence goes on from VXBU01013520.1 coordinate 306,336, forward strand.
ACCTTCCTGCAGGGAAAACACTTAACAAGGTAACTGCTGCAGGAGACCAACAGTCTAATGTGGCTCTAATACTCCCCTTAAACGATGCATACATTAGTTCTCTTGCTGCAAAGATTTGTTTGTTTTATTAACGTATGCCTTGTTAAGTGCTAAGACTTTGTAAAAATGATTATGCACCTTCCAGCTGCAGATGAATTGTCTCCCAACTTTGCCACTACTAAATGATGAGTTGTCTCCATTCTCCTTCTCCATTGTTATTAAAGCCATATTACAGCATGATTAAGCTCCTGATAATAAGTAAAACTGTACTTAACAGTCAAGTCAGTACTATGGATCCATTCTCTAAAAAAGATATCATTTTTGGCCTCATAATAGCTCAATGCCATTAATTTTATTCACAACGCAGGGTACCTTAACTAAGCTGTTTCACTGAGCCCTAAAGTGAGACTCGGTTTCCAGAAATTGGTTTATTCTGGACTGAAGTTTAACACACAAATGATTAGCTCACATCAACCTTCTTTGTACTTTTCAGGCCTGGAAATTTTTCTGAAAACCATTCCCTCATTTCCTGTGTTCAGATTAAATTAGTGAGGCCACAGGTGTGCATCAACAAGATACTTAGAGTTGAATATATTTAAATAGGTACCATTTGATTGTGTCTACATATATGGAACCTATACATTCACAGATTTAAGCAAAAAGTATAAATCAGTGCTGGAATAGTTCCTTTTTCATTGAAAGCACATTTGTTTTATGGAGCTTAACAGGTAATTTTACACTTAAGTGCAGCTCTGTAGAGGGAACTCCCAGGGACTACAGTGACTCTTCCAACAGTAGCCCAGCTCCTCGCCCACAGCAGAGGCCTCCTCCTTCCACACACTCCTGCTGCCCCACCTCTGCAAAGCTGTGCCTTAATGCTGCTGCTGCACTGAAAGCTCTGCTCCATCCAGAAACTTATTTGTCCTGTACCTCCCACACGGATGCTCAGCTGGGCCGTGTGTTTGTTTCTGGCAAAACAGTGCTGGGAATCACCTGCACAATCTAAACATTCCAGGGGCACATACACTTCAGAAGAAAACGCTCCTGTCCAAGCCTGAAAGAATCCCAAGCTTTTATACGGTACACAAGGCGAATTCTGCACTGGCCTTAGTTCGGGGAGGAATTTGGAAAAGGCTGGGGAAAATAATTGCTGGATGGACCTTAGAGAAAGTGGAGTAAAGCCTCCTGGGTTTTCTTTCCTCTATGATTCCCACGGTGTTTTCCAGCACCAGAGTTGCTGCTACTTTGCTTTTAGTTCTAACAACTGATCGCAGTTTTTACAACCCTTAGCATGGAGCAGAGCAGCCCCTGGATGCCTTTCCTACCTTCAGAAGCCAACAAGGATTACAGAGTTTAGGTGTACATTGTAATAACTTTTTGCTTCTTGCACTTTTAACCTGGTGGAACACAGTATGCATCACCAGGAGATGACAAGGAAGAAAAAAGCAAGAAAAAACAGGCTCAAGCGTGTTCAGCTGATCAACTCATGGAGGACCCAGCCTCGCTCTCCACACTGCCAGGGAAAGAAAAAAATTCACATTTCCCACTGCAGATATGAAATGAAGGAGAGGCACTGATGATCCCCAAGACTGCCCTCCGTAGCATATCTTTTTCTTGGAATTAAAATTGTTCACTGACCTCAAACACACTTTCTTTTCATTCTACAGCTCTAAACATTTTGAGCTATCGATGTTTGGTTCCTTTGACAGCTTCATGCTGAAAGAAACATACCACTTCTTTAAAAGAACACACAAAATTTCAGACTGAAGAAATGCTTTGATCCCACACCAGCCGGCAAGAGCTGTATTTCACTGAACTGACAGTAACAGTGCACTGGCATTTCTGCTTTATGGCAAAACAGGCAGCAGTGAACACCCAAGGCTAGTGGGAGGCACAAAGGAGCAGCACGTATCCACAGAGAGTGCCTTCAACACCCAGTTCCACGGCAGGGGCCGCAGCTGGGCAGCACAAGTGCATCCCTGTGACACACAACAGCCTGTCAATGCAACATCACAGCAGCAGATGCTCTGCTGTCATATCTCTCTCTTCCTCAGCAGCCCCAAAGCAGGGATTTGCATCTCATTTTCTTCCCTCTGGGCTCCCAACACATCCACATCCCAGCATCCACAAGCCCCTTCCACCATCGCTAGCAGGCTGCATTAAGGAAACCCAAGACTGAGCAGCATGGTTACGGTATTTTCACAAAAAGCTGTTGCACACTTTTCAAAGACAAAGACCCTTCCATAAAAATCAAGCCATTCTCAGATGGGAGCTTAATTCTTCTGTGCTTTTGACACTTGAGTCAGGCTGCATGAATAAAAATTGTGCAAAGAGTGCAGCTGCCAGAACGATTGAAAGTACACACTGAAATCAGTGCTAAGATACAGTCGATACTGCTAAAGAAGTATCTATAAGCTGGTTTAATTAAATATGGAACAACTGCAGGAAACTGCTTGACTAATGAAAGCTCCAGATGTAGCTGGTCAGAGGATGTAGCACTGTTTTCAGTTGCAGAATTGCTCAAGTCAAAATTGTTTCTTCCTGCCAAGTTGGCAATTCCCATTCAATTACATACAGATACAGTGGCAAACCTTTTACTACAGTACAATGTTATTTTATCTACCAAATGATGGTCTTATTGTACGTATCTGACAGCATTTAATAAAAATCTAAATAACTTTTAAACACACGGTACAAAGGATTGTTTCTTTTCCCACAGACACAAATTACCAAATCCTCACAGTAATGTCTAACACAGTAAAGTAGAACAGGCACCCCTATTTCAGTCTTCTACACAGGACGAAGACAAATCAGAAACAAGATAAATAAAAGCACTGTAGCCTCATATGGCAACTTTCAGACGAAGGTTTAAAAAGCACTGTCTTCTGCCAAGTGTCCAAAATCTGTATAAAGAGCATAAAGGCTTATGAGGGTAGTTAGCAGGGCAAGTGAAAAAAGTACAAAAACCGTGATCTAGCACTACATCACAGACAAACATTTAGCAGCCTTTCAAAAATATACTCCTCAAAATGTATTAAAACTCACCACTCCACTCACAGATCAAATACACATCGAAATTAATACTATTTTTGGTTAAAATGCAAGACTGAGAAATCTTTGAAAAATCCCTGGGGGCCCCTCAGATGCGCTTAACCCAAGACATGTGGCTATAATGGAACCACTGTATTCACACCAGTCAGCTTCTCCAACTGTTGCAAAACCATTTGACATACACAAACTATGGGAAACTCAGATTGAGAAGGATACTAACTTTGCTTAGATATTACATAAATTGCATTGGAATGTGCAGCCAAAGCAACAGGAAAAAAAAAAATCTTCCTTCATATAGATGATACATAATTCCATTTCTCAGAAATTTTCCTCGTGAACCGAGTCTGAAATCAAGACTGGTAACATAGGCAAGACTGATAATTTTACCTACCAATTTAATACAGGCGCTAAATTTTTAAGGCAGAAGGCTGCACAAAGCCTATTTCCCTATCACATTTCCACCAAGCACACATTGCAGTTAATAGATGGATACTTAAGTGTGAGGTTTTGTACTCTGACAAAGTAATTTTAAGGATGGTGGCCACTTCCCAGTGTACAGGCTAAGCAAAGCCACAAGAACTATAAAGTCATCTTGAAGAAGCCTTCCCAAATCACCTCTTGACAAAGCGTTAAGTACGCTACCACTTGCTTTGAGCATCGTTGCCTTTTTTTTTAATATCAAAGGCAGACATTGTGGCACAACCCAGTGTGATCCACACCAGTCATTTAGATAACGAGGGGAAAATAGGTGCACTCAGCGTGTTTTAAAACATGTTTTCTATTCAGAACCCCAGTGCTCCATCTTTAGGTCTTTGATCAAAACTGTATGCAAAAGGCGTGATTCATAACTGCCAGCATCAAAATACTCATATTCAGCGTCTGCGTGTGGCCAGCATGGAAACAATGAGCTCTCGACCCGCGCCCAGCACTCGATCCAGCACGCCGGGTGCAAACCGGACACTGTGCCAGGATATTGTAGGACAATCGCTAAGAGTACACGTTCCAGCATAACCCAGAGCCCACAGAAGATGATCATTTCCTAGAAAGTCTGGGGAGCTGGGAAGCAGGGACGAAGCTCCAGGTGCAGCCTGCCCTCTCCCGGCCCCCTGCCTGCTCAGGTACCAGCGTCCACCAACTTTGATAACCCAGAGTGGAGAGATCAGAAAAGAAAAAAGCTGCAGAAGACTGAGACATGAAAGCATAAAAGACTCGGTGGACAGGAAAAGAGGCAGAGGGCAAGGTGCTGGAGGAAAAATAGTGGAGCCTAAATAGCTAAATCTATGAATACAGCAGGTTATATGCAGAGACAAAAACTGCATTCAGTAAACTAGAATTTAATTTTCATATCTAGAAAGCAGAGCAGGATCTGCACACAGTAGATGGCTACGTACTACAAGTTGTCCCAAACGTTAGTGATGGGAGTACTCTCGTGCTGGGAGCTCAGTTCTTTGCAGCCTTTCAAGGCCAAATCATTAACTGTAATTTACAAGGGTAAGTCACCTCTGAGTCCCAAGTTCTTGCCTTCTCTCTCAAGGATGTAAACAAAAATACAGAAACTGATAAAACTAAGCATGCACTTTGAGAGGCGTCACTTACTTAAGTAAGCCTACTGCTAAAATAATAAAATTAAAACCAAAGGAAGCTTCTCTTGAGCTGGAGAATACTAGTACTGGTGCTACATAACTGAGGTTTGCAAGAACACTAGTAATTTGCTTTTTCACATGCCTAATAGAAAACTCAAAAATAGAAAACTCAAAAATAGAAAACTCAAAAATAGAAAACTCAACTGGCAATAGAACCAGATTTGCAACACGTTGTGGTTTCAGGCCCGAGTCATTTGAATGAAAACCGGCGAGTTTGCAAAAGACTGAGATAAGAGACGAGGTCCTCATCCTGTGTGGGCACAGTTTCAGAGTCCCTGAGTTGTCAGCGGTTAATAAAATGATTGCATTACATTTCACTGCCCGTCACCTCCTGGGCCTGTTAGAGCTGTGCGATAAAGAACAGCGCCTGTGCGCTTTTCCGGGTGCAAAAAGCAAAGCAGCACTAAAACAAACCCCTAGGACCGTGTGGGGCAGGCGGCTCTCCCGCCAAGTTCGGGGATGCTGGGATGCCCGCGGCAGGCAGCGCCGGGAATGAGACGAGACATCCCTCTCTCGGGGAAGGGAGAGGATCCCTCGGATGCTTTCCTGGCTCTGCACCGCGGCCCCCCGGGCGCTCCCGCCGGACCGGGGCAGGACCGGCCCCGTACCGCGGCACCTGCGGGAGGCGCCTACACGGGGCGCCGGAACGCGAGCCCCTGGGCGACCGCGCCTCGCTCGCCCCAACTTCCCCGCGCCGCAGTCCCGGCAGAAGTGCCGCCAGACGCCGAGAGACACCGCCGCTCCCGCTCCCCGCCTACCATCGCCTTGCCGTGCGGGGCGGCGGGTCCGCGCCGCTGCGGCTGCCCCCGCTGCTCTCCGCCGCGGTCTCGCTTCTCGCGGCCGCCGCGCTGCTCCTCGCCGGCGTCGAGGGAGGTGAAATTCCAGACGAGGAGGGTCTGCAGGAGCAGCACGGTGAGCGCCGCCACCAGCGCCGAGCGGGAGCGCCGCGCCAGCCGCCGGGCGCACGGAACCGCCACCATCTTCGCTGCTGCTGCCGCCGCCGCGCTCCCGAGAGCCGCCGCATCCGCCGCGGCACCGAGTTTTCAGCCGGGCAGAGCCAGACGTCAGCAGGAGGAGGGCGGAGGTGGGGAAGGAGGGAGGGGGGGAAGGAGGAGGAGGTGTTCGCGGCGCGTGGGGATGGGGGAAGCCGGCGGGGAGCCCTGGCGGCGCGGCAGCCA
>VXBU01013520.1:312278-322942 GCA_013400315.1 Bombycilla garrulus
GAACGCGGTTGCACGGCGGCCGGGCCGGGCTGGGCCGGGCCGGGCAGGGCAGGGCGGCGGCACCTGGCGAGCGACAGCCCCCGAGTGCGGACCGGTCACCGGCAAAAAGGGCCCACATTCCCCAAGGCTGAGATGATGGGTTTGGGTTTTTTTTCCCGAAGCAAAAGGGTCCCCGGCAGCATTCCGCCTCAGCGGACTGAGAGGGAGACCAAGGTCAACACCTCCACAGCCCGGTGAGGTTTGCAGGCACCAGGCACAAGGGACTATAACTAAATGTGCAATGTCTCAAAAAGTGAGCATAACGGACAAGTTCAGTTGCGCCTTTTTCTCCCATCCTGATATTGGCTTTCTAATGTGGAAGATCTCATTATCTGATGATAGAACAGAAGGAGGGACGTTTCTTTAATCTTCCTAGAGAGTGCCTCTTTTTCTAAGCCTAATTCCACTTTACAGACCAAATCCAAAGGTAAAAAATATTATTTCCTGGTAAGAACAGTTGCTTTTTAAACTAACAGCCAGTTAGGATTTGCACAGGCCGGCAGGATTCTGTTTCCATTGGAAGTGCTTTAGTTTCTGATCTGAAGAAAATGAAACAAGTAGTAAGATTTGGTGGAATCCTTTATTAAGAGAATTTTCCTAATTATCCACTGAGGCTACAAATAAAATTTTAGAGGAGGTATCCTTCGTTGCAACGTTTCACAAGCAGATGAAGTATGTGTCAGTTTCAGACTGTCATACTGAGTATCGCTGACTGCAAGGTGTCCCTAAAACAGAGAGGTCAAAATATGTCATTATTAACTTCCAGGAAAGTCAGCCTAGAAAGGCTCCTCTCTGTGTGACAGCAGAGCATCATCTGGCTGACCTTCCATTCCTGCAGTGGAATCATGTCCCATTTTTGCCAGCTGGGGTGATGGCAAAGAGCCCGTGATAATCAATTTTGAGTGTCGGGCTTCCACACCAGTTGCGCATGCATCAGATTCGCTGATCCCACAGTACAGGGAAGCGAGCTGTTAGAACAAAGAAATGAAAAAGACTCAAAGTGTTCCTGAATATTCTGACAGATTCTGCACAACTCAGGAAGATGATGGATAATTTTTAATCCAAACTATCAAATAATTGGGCATTATAAACGCAGTCACACAAATTTGCTGACAAATACAACATCTTCTACTTGGGATTGAATGCTTTTCTCTTCAAAATGAAGTTGTGGTTCTAGTAACTGGTTGCTCCTGCAGCCTTGGGCTTGTAGATGGCAGGAGGTGCTCATGATGCCAGAAAAGAAACAGACCCTGAACAGGCCAAGTGACCAAGAGCTCTCAAGACCCTCAGGACCTGATTCCAATCCTGCATACCTCATTGGGAAACAGGAGGCTACCGTTTGGATACCCTAAAATGGCTAAAAGCCCTAACAGCAACATCCAAGGCAGGCAATACTTTAGCACAGGGCAACACTACTTCCTATAAAAGGAGCACAGCAGTAGTTGTGATGAACTTGTGATCCATGGTTCTTAAAATTTTTATGACCTATTGGAAAATTTTCTTCAGATTTTATGGGTAATTTTTATGATGGAAAATGTCTCTGGGTGTTCCTAATCTCTGTACATAATTACTGTGACTGATAGGGCAGTGAGGAACAGCAGTGCATGCTCAGTTTTACACATGTCCTACTGAAAGCCCTTCTGGAGAGAAGATTTGTATCCAAACCACAATAATTTATAGGCCATAAAGATCTGAGTCTTCAGTTTAAAGTCAGCCCTGTGTATGGGTGGAAGCCCCAGCATGAGACACTTCTGCACTGACAGAAAAAGCAGAGCAGAGAGAGGAGCAGACTTCTCTTCCTTCAACATCCTCCCTTGCCCATATTTAGAGACATGTAAAATCTGGAAAGGACAGTGCAGTAGGTATGGCATTCATTTTTAAAGCTGTGGTATAACCAGTGACCACTAACTCTTCAAAACATCCTGCTAAAGGATGCAAAAGAAAACAGTCAAATAGAAGGAAGTGAATTCAACTAATAACTTTTCTTTTTCTTGTGCTGATTCAAATTAAAAAAGTGAAAAGAGCAAGGCAGAGCATTTTGAGAATATGAAGATGAAAAAAAATCACAGAAACTGAAGAAATTAACTGTACCAATCCAAAGAACAAACTAAAATCAGAAACTGAATAAACCTGTTCAATGAATTTTCTTATTATAACGTTTATGAATAATGGCTGCTTGATTGAGCTACATTGTATCAGAAAATATTTAATCCGGTTACACAGAAGACACTTGAGAGAGTTACCACTCTGAAAATTCCCCATGTTGCCCATGTTAGGTGAGAATTAGTACCTAGCACAAAGTATATAAGAAAAACATACTTTATTCTTATATCAGTATTATGTTAGTTGCACATAACTGTCAAAGAGACAGTGTTTTAAGCAAGGGTAACCACTGTGACTTGGCTAATTTGCTCTAAAATTCCAAACATAATTGATTGAAGTATTTTTTTGCAACTGCACAGGTATGTAAATTCAGTGTGGGTGTGTTTGAGAGATGGAGGGTATCAATCTTGCCTACTTAAAATGATGTAAAAAAAGAACCATACTCAGTTCCATTTTAGTGTGATCTGCTTTGCTAGATTTACCTATCCTGTTATAAAAAATTGTTTCCTCCTTCTAACAGTGTAAATACAGTCTAAAATTGCATCAAGTAACCAGATTTTGTACAAAGAAATAAGTGAAGTTGAGAGCAGTGTTAATAAGCAATATCCTTTGCTCTACTTTGCAGAGCTTATGGTCCATCTGGTGAACAAACACTGCAGGCTTATCTGAACTCCAACTCACAGCCTGACTCATAGGCAGCTTAGAAGCACATTCTGTAGTCAGTGGAAGACTAAGTTATTTCAGAGTGAAGATTTGCATTTTTCTTAAAAACAGTCATACTTTTCACATGAAAATTTGTATTTCAGATATGTGTTATGAAATGAAGGGGAAAAAGGTGAATGAACTGATTGATCTAAGAAGGGGTATCTCTAGGGAATGTGGCTTTGGAATAGAAAAGGTTGGAAATAGGCCACTAGCAGCATTCAATGAGTAATCTGCAGCAGCAGTAGCAATGTCTTCTGAAGATTGGGCTTCTTCCTTGAAGTGACAAAGTCTTTCTTTTCCTTCCATCACTACCAGAACAACACACAACTCCTAATCCCTCTAGTGCATACGGAGGACATAGACCTTTTCCCTGGGAGTCTGGCAGTCTTACTGGTCTAAGCATCAAATCTGAAAAAGCAAAACAGAGTACAGAATTACTCCTTGGGAATTTCACCATCTCAGACTACAGGTCACTGCCTGCTCTGCAACAAGTTCCCAAAACATTGCTTTTTGTTTTTAAACACTGGTATATTGCTAGACTTAAAAAGGTAGAGGAAGTGTATTTTGATTTTTTTGGAACCACAGAGCCACCATTAACTTCATGTTCTGCAATTCAGTCATTTTATGGTTTACATGTGTGTTCATCACCACTTGGGTATATTGTACCATGGATATTCACTCTTCCATATTTTCTTTTCATAAACAAAACCAAGATGCTTTGCCAGGTACTCATCTTACATCAGGCTACTCTCCAAGAGGGTTATGAAATTTAGGTTCTCTCTTACATGCATGGGCAAAACCAAAGCCAGTGGAGATGTGACCCCTGCATGCAAAAAATGCTTTCCATTCTGGTGGTTTTCTCAAACTTGAGGTTCCAGCAAGCCTTTCTTAATCCGCTCTGGTTTCATTTTGCCACATCACCAATGCAAACCATGGTGTCAATGAATATGCAAAAGCCAAAGTTTTAACACCAACATTTCATTCTGTTAACATTGTCTATAAATCATCAACTGAACCTACTGTGTCAGGATTCAAAGCCAGTAAGAGCAGGTTCAAGGTTCAGTTTGTATGAAACACGCAATATGGATGTGGAACGTATACTGCACCTTCCTCCTTGACGCAGTGCTGGATCTCCACTGGCTCAGCCCAGGGCTCCGCTCCGGGAGCAGGACACACCTCGGGAGCAGGGGACCCAGGCTGCAGCTGGGAGCTGTCACCCTACAGCACAATTGGTGGTCAGTCACACAAAGCAAAGGCAAGGACTGAGGAGGAGGCCTTTTGTGCAGGTTTCACAGAAAGTTTATTTCCACGAAGCCTCCAGGGACTAAAGAGCAAAGTAGCAGAGGTGCAGCAACTTATATACAAGAGAAAATTCAAGGGGAGGGTACAAATCTTCAGGGATTTGTACAATCAGGGATACCCTGGGGAGGAGTAAAAGGCGGGATCTACACACCAAGAACCAATGAGGGAAGCAGGGGGAGGAGAATTGGTCACATGGGCCAATGGGGCGTCAAGGTTTAGGGGTTTCCACAGGGGATGTCCAAGCAGGGAGCTGGCACACGGGAGGATTGACAGGGAACTTACTGGAACAAGGGGTGGGTATCAGGGTGGATTGACAGCAGGGGTCCAGGGAAAAATAAAGAACATTTACAACAAGGGTAGGAAGGTACAACTTAGACTAAACCATTAACATGGGGGATAACAGAACAAACCATTAACAGAAGAACACATTACAACACCTTCTGAAAGATAAATTTAGTTCAGGACCTTGGTATATGCTGCACTTCAGGAAGTGAAGGAAAACAGAAGAATTATTTCCTTCACCATCACATTAAAGCGTCCCTTTTTCTTTATAATCTCTTGCATATAAAACCTTTTACTATCACTAAGGGGAAACGGCAGTATATGTACTTTATATACAGCCCTCCATGTTGTGTGACAGCTTTTTTTTTCAGCCAGTGGTCGAGGATAATCACGGAAGGATTACCCATCTGTTCTTGCCATGTGGCATTCTGTCTTCAGTAAGGAGATACTGCAGTTCACAGCTCCCTACAGTTCTTCTTTTCTGATGTTCTCTCATTAACTAAAAATTGTTTTATTATCTGAGTTGCTAAGCCGGAAATTCTGGAAGACTCATGAAGGTGACCTACTCTGGATTATCTAAATTAGAACTAACCACTGCCTGTTGCAAATAGCATTTTGTTTAGATGCAGAAGATTTCTTTGGCTTGGGCTTTCATTCTAGGTTTTGCTTCTTTTCCTGTCTTTCCACTTGATGGAAAAAGACAAGTGGTACACAAAAAAGGGTAATCAAAGGAAAAGAGAGAGAAAAAAGAGACTTTTTCAATAAGAGTGACTTTGTAGGTTGTGTTTACATGATTACCCCAGTTTTCAGAATACTCAACAGTTTTTAGACTACATTTACTACAATGACATACCAGTGCAAAGTATATGTAGATATTTATCCCAGTAGTCACCTGAAACATGTTCTATGTGTCTAAACTCCTACTGAGATATCACTATCACTTGCTGCAGAAACAATAACTAGAAAGTAAACAAGGTTTTAAAGAAGATTTCAATAGTCTTTCATTTTTTCCTAACACCGGAAAAATACAGTATTTTAAAGACAAAGTTTTAGTCTTAAGCTCCTGATATGATAAAAATTCATCTCTATAAAAGCTTGCTCTGAAAACATATCTGATGAAATAGTGTGACTGTTCTTCATAAATTGATTAAATAAACAAGCTTTTCTGTCAGGAAACATTGTTTATGATGGTATGTCAAAGCCAGTATTGGCAGCCTCAACAGATCATTTGCTACCACTGATGCACTTGTGTCTCTTGTGCACATTGGGCAGTCCCACAGAGCACAGCGTGTCAGATGGAGCTGGGACTATTTGCCAGTGTGTGACGATGACATTTGCCTGAGCTTCTGCATAAAGTCTCCAAACCCTTGGACAAACTTCCCAGAGCAGGGAGTGAGGGAAGTGTATTTGTGCCATTTTCCTCTGGGAGAGGAGAACTGTACAGGTAGCCTGATTGCCTGCTGCAGTTTCTAACAGCTGAGTTGGCAAAAGGGTGTTTCAGCTTCCCTCTGACACTGGTCTGCCAACACCATGGGCTATGGGGGATATTACAGAGCAAATAAAATTAGACAAATTTAAGCAAACAAACTTGATAACTATCATTAATCTTTCTGTACTTAAAAAGTCATTAGCAAAACCAGGTGCAAAAACCTTTTGGGCTATAATTTGGATTCTACAAGAAAAAGAAGTTTTCAGACAAGGTATTTGATGTGTCTTTAAAGAAATACAGGTTTGGGGTTTTTTTGGAAGAGTAAGGCATTAGTCCATGTATGGCAAAGATGAATGTGTCCTACATTGTACGAGCTCTCATTTTAGTAGCATTTGAATTCATAGAAGTGGTAACACATTGTAAACACCTCCTTACTGATTTAGGGAGGATTTTGGTAAAACTGACACCTCCTTTACACTCTTTGAGAATTTGTCCCATTCTTGGCAGCATTGACTTTATCTATGCCACATTCTTCCATCACAATGGAAAGCCCTCCATAAACTGTGAGATTCCATGTGAATCTAGCAACCATGCTCCTCTCAGGAACAAGAGAGACAAGCTAAAAAGGCAGGACAAAAAGAAAGGTTCTTGAAGCCATATGGAGACTGAAGAGCCAGAGGAGAATTCTCATGAGGTAGGTAACTAGCAGCAGTTTTGAAGAAGCAGACAGAACAATCTTGATGTTCTCTTCTGCATCTGGTTGTTCACAGAATTACAGAATCTTCTGGGCTGGAAGGGACCCACAAGGATCATCAAGTCCAAGTGAATTGCCCATGCAGAGATCCAACCCACAACCTTGGCTCTGAGCACCATGCTCCAACCGAGTTCATTCCAGTGTTGGTCTGTATGGTTTGGGCTTCATAATGATTTCTGCTTTGATGAACTTGAGGACTGTGAGGAGAAAGAGCTGGTAAACCTATCTGACTACATCAGCAACCTCACACAAAACATACCAGCTCCCTGCAGTTTGCAGGGCTGTGTTGCTGAAGGTGCCTGTGCAGAGGCTGCTAGGGCAGTGCTCACTTGCACACACTTGTAATCAGGGCTTTTTCTGCTGGTGTGTTGGCCTGCAGCTGCACAGATCAGGTGTGTGTGGAGATGGCCAAGTTACACCACAGCACAAACTGTTGTAAACACTTGTAAGGAAAAGGCCTGGTTTGGTGCCCACCATCACGACTCCATCAGTTTTGAAAAATTGATGCTCATCTCACATAGAAGCACTGTGGATGTGCTGACTCTTCAGTGAGGGCTGCTGGAGGTAGAGGCTTGTTTGCTCTGTGGTCTCACTGAGAGAGATGCTAAATTCTGCTGCTTCTGCTTAATTCAGGTGTGCCTTGTAAGATGGAGATACTTACATGGCTGCAGTTCTACCTTTTGAATAGTACAGCTCTTGCCAGGACAACTCAGGGCTGAAATTACTAGTTCCTTCCACCTATTTCATTATTAAATTGTGGGTATGACACACATCTGACAACTCGTTTGCCTGGAGCCATTCTGCTCCAAAAGGCCAGGAGGTGTTTGCCACTGTTGTGGCAGTGAGGGGATGTGCAGGAGACACCTGCCTGTGTAGTTCACGTGCTACATTGCAGAATTGCTCAAATACCTAAAGGCCTGTATGCACAAAACCCAGGATATACATGTATAGGCCTTTTGAACAGACAAGTAGATGCCATGGATAAAGTGTACCTCAGAGAATACCGATTAGGGATTGGAATTTGAATTGCAATATTTTGCCCCAGGACTAATGCTAAAAGGTGTTACATTTCTTGTATAGACAGAAAAAATTTAGAAAAGAAATTAAATATTATTCAGTGGAAGGAAAAATAAGTAGACCCTAAGTGATTACACCGTGCTCTTAAAACAATTGAAGTATTCTCCAAGTTACAGTATAAAATAAATTCCTTAGAAAGTCTATATAACAAGTTATTTGTATATTCTGAGGAAGTCACCTTTAAGATCAAACAAAATGTTATGATGAATTTTAATCCAACTTCTGAATCATGTAGTTAATTTTGACAATACATGAATGATCCATTTCAGTACAATCTGCATTCTCAACAAAGTGACTTGTGTGACATATGGCTCTCTTTTGCCCTGGGATGGCTTCTAGTATTGCAATTTCATGTAATAGTGGCACACACACCTTTCTTGATTAGTGAAAGTAAAGTTTTGCATTAGATCTTTCTTTTGCTGAAAAGTATTACAATAAAATCTCTTATGAAGTAAATAAGCACCTGTAATTCCTATAAATTCAAACAATTAGGTCTCAACCCAAGAAAGCACTTAATGACATGTATGGTCCCATTGAATTTGGGAACATATGCAAGGGCTTCAATCAAAACATGTACTTAGGAGCTTTAAGGTTTAAGCTTAAGTTGAGGCCTTACAAAATGATGCTATGCAGATCAGCTACTATTCACAAAACACAAGTAAGTGAGTAAAGTAATTTGCTTATTAGCCAAAAAAGAGGCTCTAGATTCATTCTCAGTAAGTTATATACAGGCAGATCTCACATTGCTATTACCTCCTCAACCCTGATGCTCCAGATTTACACAGCTGTTGATGAGACTATAGCTGGTCCTATACAACACTGAAACTTCTCAAATGGCCACATTCTTGCCTGGAAACTGAACCAACGAATTTGGTAGCTCATTCTGCTACATGAACACCACTGAAGCAGATTCATACCTCAGACTTAGATTTACCTGAGCACAGATGAAAAACACAAAAAGGATCTGTATCATTTATTTTTAAGCCCCATGTAGTGAAGAAAAAAGGCATATTATGAATTTCATGCATTATCCTCTCCTTTGTGCTGTATATAATTGGCAGAGCTTTTCAGTGAAAAAAACTATCTGGCCAAATTCTCAGAGCCTCATGCTCTGCAAAAATCTGTCTTAAGTTAATCTATATTAGGAGTAATATTCAAGTTGACTGCACTCATGAAAAAAACATATTTTAAAAGGTCTAGCAGATACAATCTGCTATTTCTTGCCCAACTTTGTTCCCTGCTGTTGTTGGTCTCTCACGGGATTTCTTGCAGTGGTTAAGTGATCTATACTGAGGTTTCAAAAGCAAAGATAATAGGAGTTCTATTCATGGGTTAAACACTTAGCTGCTTTAATACAAGATGTGTAGGAGCAACCCCTAATGACATTCAAATCCTGTTATTGCTGTGCTTCAGTATAGGATATACTTGGTTTTGTGGCTGCAAGAAGCAATCGCCAGAGATGACTGTAAATCCTGAACAGCAAATAAATCCCAGCCCATGGAAATGATACCTGGTTTTGGTCTTACAGCAGCACATCTTTGGACTTCACCATGCTGGCTCCTGACTTAGAGCCATGCAAGTGACCCAGAGCATTCAGTGTTTTGTACCATATCCACCCTGGGGTCTGGCTGCAGGGGCACCAGCTCTTAACTTCACATTGGCCTAATATTTCTAACCCTTCCTTTGCAAAACACTGCTGCCTGTTCTTAGTGTCTTGGCTTTTGGACATTCCCCTAAAAACAGTATTGTAGCAAGCTCTGAGCCTTCAGTATTTTTGAATCCCATGTCCAACTTATTTTTCTTATGTCCTCCGAGGCTTGCAAGTACTTGTCACCATTCCCTGGTGGAGATAATTCTACTGAAACATTTACAGGAACACTCGTACAGTTCTTCAAGCAAATTTGTCTGACATAGCTCAGACTATCCATTTATAAACTTCAAACTTGCCCAGCTGGCTCTGTCAGAAACCTATTAGGCAGCACTCTCACAAACTGCTCTCCTTCAGAGCATAAAGACTATTTGAGAATGGTGATCTTGTCCTCTGACACAGCTGGACTGGAAAGGAAGTGGAAATGAGTGAAAAGAGCAACCCCTCCCCGGATTTCTAAGTAATTGTGCAAAAGGGCTAAAAAAAACACTTAGTCTTACTATGGAGAAATGAAAATGAGCACCCTGAACAAGGAGAAACACTTCTGGCTCTGTTTTCCTTTGTCTCACATGGCCATTTGCTTCCTCTTCTGGACTAATCTGCAAAATATTACTGTTGACCAAGCACAAGTGTCACAGGAACAATTAAAAATCTTGTGGAGGAGAAAGTACTGTACTCTTTACCACCCCTTGCTAAAAGCCAATCAGCAAACCATCCAAGTCCCTAACCTAGCATGGGGTAACATTGGAAATGGTAAATTCAGTGACACAGCCTATCTGTGCTGTGTTGTAAGGGGAAAAAAAAGATAAATGAAAATATGTATTGTATATCTCAGGACAATATTAGTGGATATGCTCATGATTTTTAAACATACATAAGACTATTGCAAAGAGAAAAGCAATTAATTGTTTCGAGTTCAATTACAACAAGAAAATATTTAGAAAGACATTAATAAAACTTTCTAGGCACTGTTAAGATCATTTAGGGAAGTTGTGAGGCCTCCAAAAACAGTTTAGATAAATGTGCTGGTTTGAGATTGATTGACATTTTGGTGGGCAGAAAAATAGCCACCCCTGGAAGTGAGGTGTGCCTGTGGATTTCCCATGAGCCCAGTGCAACACCAATTGTGGGCCAGATTTAAAGACAGACAGGGAAATGAGCCAATCAAAAGGGAAATTTGTCTCAGTAGGATATACATTTGCACAGGACTGTCTGGGAATCGCTCTCTTTGGTTTCCGGCCTTGAACAGGTACAGAGCTGCGGGCTGTGCCCTCGGCCCGGCTT
The DNA here is from genome assembly GCA_013400315.1 of Bombycilla garrulus. Classification (NCBI taxonomy): domain Eukaryota; kingdom Metazoa; phylum Chordata; class Aves; order Passeriformes; family Bombycillidae; genus Bombycilla; species Bombycilla garrulus. The sequence continues at coordinate 322,902 of VXBU01013520.1, forward strand.
TTCCCCCCCTCCAAGGCCACGGAGGCCTACGGGAGGGGAAA
>VXBU01013520.1:327394-349449 GCA_013400315.1 Bombycilla garrulus
CCCAAAAAACCAACAACCCAACCCCCCACAACTACGTACCAATAGGGGTGGGTTAGCAGTTTGTAGGAACTGGGAACATTAACTGAGAATTTCCAGAGCAATCCAATTCGACCATTCAAAAATTCTATTTTTGTATATTTATACTCTGTATACAATAACCATAACTACTGCTAAAATATTTAGATTTGATGTAATATGTACTAGTTCCTCTGCTGTGGTTCCCTCAGCCCTTAGATAATAAATAACATTAGTTTTTTAGGCTTTCAAGGCATGTCTCTAAGGCTCTGTGGGTAACATCCAGACAACCCTTCCTTATATCTTCCTTGAATAAGAAGGTTGCCATACTCTTCATGCCGTACTCTTTGCTCACAGAATAATTTCACTGTGATTTTACATTTTCTGTTTTACATCTTGTATTCTTCTAGCACATATTTGCCTCTAAATAAATTCAGGCTATTACACAGAGAGGGATTTTGTTTTGCAAGATCTTTATCAAAACCAAAAGTATTAGAGCTTGCAAAAATAAGGTCTCTAAGACTGGGTAAACTCAGATTTTTCAACAAATCCTCAATCCCAAACCATCATCACTTTCTCTGATTGGGAGTTTTCTACAGACAAACTACATCTTCTTCTCAATTTGCTTTTCACAGTTACTTTTAAAAATGGATGTTTCAGTGCCCAAATTTGTGCTTTACAATTGATTACCCACACTGGGGATGTTCCACAGAAAACATCCCATGAGAGAGTCATGAGGCTCACAATGAAGATTCAAGACCTATGTATGAGCACCTTCAAAGCAGAAGCAAAAATCCATTTACATTTGCACATGTGGCTGTTTTAATTAGAACCATGGATTTATCTGTATCAGGGAAAAATTACTTTCAAAAGAAATCAGTGACTTGAAGAACTCTTTTCCCCCACTTCATCCCATTGTGGACCTTAAGTGTTGATTATTTTAGTAATAACCAAAAATAAGAATAAAGAACCAACCCCAAAGAAGATTTAAGTGATCTGTAATGTGCAAGGAGGTGCAGATCTGTGAGAGTGAAAGAGGGGCCTGGACAAACTCTTCAGGCTGGGAGAAACTGAAATTGCAGTGTCACAGTCACAGTGTTTGTGCTGGTCTGAGAGCCCTCCCCAGGACCTGCCCAGCTCCTCAGCTCCTCCCTGGGTGTGAATGAGCTCTTGTCTCCAGCACAGCCACTCACCAGGATTTTACATGCAGCGAGGACCTTCCTTGGGAGCTGAAGGTCACAGCTGGGACAGAGAGAAAAGAGGCAGCACGGAGAAATGTGCTGGAGGGACAAACTGAGGGGGATTTAGATTAGAAGACACAGAGGCTGGGGTGAATTTAGTGAAAGGACCACAGTTTTTGGGCAGTTAACCAGAATTATTCTGTTTAGAACTCAACTGAAAAATCTAATGTCAGCATAACACCAGAACAGAGCAACCTCTTCAGTCCCAGTAGGTAGTTATGTTTTTCTGCTTTTTCAAAATTGTGGAATAAATACCTGTCCTGATTTACATGTAATGGAGTATATTAAATTTCTAATTTTTCTTCTGGGCTCAGTACAGCTCTTTCATCCCCACTATCATTATGTTAATGATGTAGTGAAATAACATTGATTTTAAAACTCTCATTTTCTGCATTGTTAAAAAAAAAACCCAAACAGATGAAAAGCCTGCAGTCTGATTTTTGCCCCCAAAGCAGAATATTGTTGGCCTGCCCTGCAGCACCTGGACTAGGAACAAAGGTGAAGTCACAAACCTGAGTATCAGGAACTCCCTTGAAATGGGAGTGGAGAGACAATACACAGCCCACAATCATCAAAATATCTGAATGAAGAAATGCAATAAAAATTAGGTTAAATTATCCCTTGAGTAATGCTGGATGAAATCCAGACTTAAACTACTGAACAGTGAAGCTATTCCAATTTATGCCACAGTAACATCAAAATACCTCCTTCTCCTCTGTAAACATCCTTTAATTCTTTCTGGAAAATGGAAGAGTACCACATGTGACAAGAGTTCCTAAGCAGCATGCTGAGCACCAAATGTGAACTATAATTCATAATTCATGCTCAATTAATCATAATGTATAAGGAATGGCTCTGTTAATGCTTCTGCTAACTACCTAACCTATTTTGAGAGATGCAGGCAGAATTTCAGTTCTTGTGACTGCTGTTGTGAGTGACAGACTATGGATACCCTAGCAGCTGTCAAAGTCAACAGCCTTCCCTCAGTGAGGAGAAAAGCAATTCTCAGTATTGCAGGAAGCTAAGAAAAGCTCTGAAAAGCAAAAATGAAAGTATCTGAGGGTGGAGAACGTTCTCTTTTCTCATGTAAATCCCACTGAAAAGCAGCATGTGTAATCCGAGTTTTGCAACAAACTAAGATTTAGAACAACCTTCATTTAGCAAATTAGCAATTTCCAAGTGATACAACTGAAAGAGGAGAGGTGTGGTGTCTCCAGATATTGTTCTGGAGTTATTTTTACATGGCAGCCAGGGAGCAAATCCTGATTTAGGGGAAGAAGCTTTACCTTCCTGTGCTACTATTTTTGTTAATCAGAAGGAGGAGCTCTTTGCTCTGCTCAATTCACATTCTGACAGAGGAAACTGATTGGAATCATTAAAGCCACACTCACAGCTGATGGATCTGGAATCAGCCTCTCTGCCCCAGGATATGTTTGTGGATATTGGAAAGCTGGACTTCATTGTCCACCATTTCTGAGCTGTATAATCTGGCAAGAAGAGTGGTAACTTGATGAATCCTTGAAATCCTCTTGCCTAATTTGTGTCAGGCACCCCTACAGGTACACGGCGATATTTTAGAATGCCCACAGCACATTCAGGTAAGGGTAAGTACTTATGTTATACATATATATATATATAACTACCATGATGAAAGAGGAGAATTACATAAGGAGCCCTCTGATGTGTTCTGCCAATGAAATTTGGCTGTTTTCACCCTGCCACCTAAAACTTAGGGACAATATGGAACATTTTTTTCAAGCTTCTTGCAATATCATTCCAAGAGTCTCCTGCAGCCCTCAGTATTTCAGGGCTTTCCAGCCAGAAGAAGCTCAGCTAAAGTATTCCAACCTGTCATCACTAGACTTCGGGGTGTTTCCTTTTTCCTCCCTCTCCATTTTTAACAGCTATTTTCCATCTCAAACCAGTAAAACCTGCCATGGAAAGCTGAGCTCAGCATTAGAGCACCGCTCTTGGAAAATCTCTCAGAAAATTATTAAAACACGTAGCATTCTTCTCTCTAGAATACCAATTCCCGGCTGCTCTGAGGATCAGGAGAGTACGAACAAACAGAATCTCGCGGCCGGCGCGCCGGGCAAGGCCGAGCTTTCGGAAGGACAACGATCCCGCCTGCGCTTAGCCCGGACCAGCAAGGATGGGCAAAGGGTTGGGCGAGGGCGGCGCCCCGGCTCACAACGCGTGCGGGTGCGCCGAGCCAGAGGGGTGACCGGTGCCCACCTGAGCCCTCCTGTGCTCGCCTAAACTCACCTGGGCTCCTCTGAGCCCTCCTGGGCTCGCCTAAACTCACCTGGGCTCCTCTGAGACCTCCTGGGCTCGTCTAAGCTCACCTGAGCCCTCCTGTGCTCGCCTAAACTCACCCAGGCTCCCTCGAGCGCCCGCGGGAGGGGCCGCGCCTCCGTCCCCTCGCCGCCAGGTGGCGCCGCAGCACCGGCTCAGGAGGCGTGGAACCACGACCGGAACCGGGACAAGGATGGGGATCGGGACCGGGACCGGGACCGGCATTGGGACAGGGGATCGGGACCGGGAGCCGCCCAGGGCCAGCAGGTCGCCGGTCCGTCAGGGAGCGCACCCTGAGCCAGCGCTGCAGCTTTTTTTGGGAAATGATTTCTCGTGCTGCCGTGGTTGCGGTGCGTGCCGCGGCCGCAGCGCTGCCCGGGTAATGGACGTGTGCGGCCGCGGTGGGCAGAGCTGCACCGCCAGGGTCGGACACCGCCGCATCAGAGGCACCGTGAAATCGTTCCTCTGTGCGACATTGAAAGTACTCCAACAGCCTGATCCTCAGACAACACCCACGCATGAATAAGTCTTACTCAAATTCACAGTCCCACAGAATCCAATTAAACAACGCAAGAGCATAAAGTTACTCATGTATTTATGGATACGGATAGCTTCGGCCAACAGTTACTTTGGTCTGGTGCCAGTTACAGTAACCAGCCCTTATCTGTATTTCATTTCTCAGCTCTACAATTAAAGGTTACATTCAAGCATCCTCCTCCCAGTGGGCCCTCAAGGATGAAACTTTTATAGGTCTTCAAATACATTATGTATCCACTACTTGTGTTTGCCATCCAGGAAATCTCCAATGGATCCTATAGGGAAAGCACAAAACAATGTATTATGTATTCAGGATTTTGTGCCAATCTCAGTAATGCTAACAATGTTCGCAATAAAAGGAATATAGCTATTTGATAATTAATTACACTCTAATTGCATTCACCTGGGGAAAATAGATACCACTAAGGGACAAACAGAATTTAATAATATTAGTATAGGTGATCACCAATCTTGCATATAGAAGTACCAATTATTTGAGCAGAGTTAAGCAGAGTCAGTGATAATTTGCATGAAGGATTCTGAATGTAGAGATAAATTAAACACATGGAAAGTAAGAGAAATAAAGCTACAATTTAATCTAAACTGGTGATCCATTTTCTTTTTTTATGGCTGCAGCAGCAGGTTAACCCCTGGGAGGAATGGGAGTGCTGATGCCACCTCCACAGCTGAACTGTGCACAAACCACTTCTGCAAAGAGCCTCCCTCCACGTTTTGGAGTGCAGCAGTGATATAACAGTGTGTAAGAGAGATGGAAAACCAGCGCTATTCGCTCCTGTCTAATGACAAGCAGATGGTGCAGTGCAACTTGGCCCAGCTGTGGCTGGAGCTGGCTCTCTGCCCGGGGAACACAGTGGAGCCATCCACAAGCAGAAGGAACTGCTGGTGAAACTTTATTACTCAAGTGTGGGGCCCTGGTGTTTCATCTCACAGAGGGGAATAAATAGATGGAAACAAGCCTTGACTGCTGCTGATTCATAGGCTATTGCACCGAGCCACAAAGAGAGGTAAATTTTGGGCTGATATTTTGAGGCCTCTTACTAGTCTTCAGTGTAGCAGAGCTTATCCCCAGCCCTCAGCTCAGCAGCAATGACACAACTGAATGGAATCTTTCATGGGTTTGGTAGCCCAGAGCTCCCCCAGGACTCCTTGGCTTGTGCTTACAGAATCCGGGAGTCACACTTGAACCCCACCTAAGCAGCACAAAAATCACTGCTGCTGTGCATTCAAACACATTGATGAGCAGTCAAGAAACAACAGCTTAACACAACAAATGAGAGCATGAAATTTGTGATCCCTGAACTAACAACTTCCAAGCTCAAACACCTGTGGCTCTCATTCAGTTGATATCAATCCAAATGGCTGAGCATTCCTCAGGGAAAACAAGAGTCAGAGAAGGACTTGTACAGCACAGCACTTCCAGGACTGCTGGATTTAGAGAAGCTCAGCTCTGCCCTCAGCCTGAGCCAGGCTGCCTTACAATCAGATATTCTCCTCAGGCATTGCCAGGGCGGGGGAGGAGACAAATAATCAAAAAGGAGCTTTGCAGCATGCAGAGAGAGCACCATGCTCAGCTATTGAAGTGCGGGGTCTGCTCTTGCACATTTGTGTTGTCGTTACAGACAGATTCCTTCTCTCCTGGACTTGCAGCTAATTCAGCTTTTCCACTGCCCTTCCCTTTGCTGACATGCAGTGGGTGTAACTACTGTCCATCCTGCCACATGGACTTCACTAGTTCTGTACAACTTTGTTATTATCATGCAAACTACTGCCCTTATGGTTGAAAAGCATCTGCCTCTCAGATGGAAACATGGAACTTCTTGGCCAAGGTGAAGACCATTATCTACTAACTATTCAAAATGCAATTCTTTTAAGCTAAATTATGATGGGAAATACCAATTGTAAAAATATCTGTGATTAACTTTCCAGTCCTCATAGGGATTGTGGGACTCATGCATGGTTGTTGGATAAAAAAAGAATGTGCAGGAAATCTCAGTCATTTCACAAACAGCAATGAGGCCCCTGTTCTCTTTGATTATCCCACTGGTGAAAAGGCAATCTCTCATTAGGCCCTTTCTACAGTCCATGGAATGAAGAGCAGGTTGTCCAGCATGATGCCAGGACCAGGCCCCAGTAGAACATCTGAAATCCAGCTGCCAATCCAAGAATGCCTTGGCTGGTGGGATCCATAACTGGAACTGATTATGGACCCAGCCACAGTCATGTACATCGCCGATCCTCGGGAGCACTATTCTCACACAACTGTTCTAACCTTGAGGATAACTTCATCTCTCTTGTCAGCCATCTGCCTTACAATAAGTTGACATCCTTATGTATTCTCTCTGCCAAAAGGCAACCTTTAAAATGCTATTAAAAAAACTGTGTACAAATTAAACAGTCAAGACATTTTACTGCTGCTCAGTAACTAAAATGCTTTCACTATGCTATGCAATCTAGAACTGCTGAAATAACTTTCATGTGTGTTTATAAGTCTTCCTATATTTTATCCTCATTACTCCAAATACATTTTAAAAGCTTGTTAAGATAGATTTGTTGGTGTTTTGTATCTAGCTGACTGTGCATGTTAAAGGCTTCAACTGTGACTTTTCTAACTTGAAACACACTATTCCTCATACTGCTTGTTAAAACACATATCATTCCAAACATGTACATTAATTGGCTTGTCTGGGGAAACAGAACTCAGTTTATGAAGTCTGTCATCCTGCTTTGTAGCTTAATTGTAAAATAAAATTATTTTTCCAGACAAACTATTTATTCTGTGTTTTTCTTTGCTCTTTTTTTTTTTTTTTTTCCCTTTCTCGTGCTGCTGTTTAAGTTCAGGGATGAGTAACTGATCTGCTGGGTCCTGCCTCAGTGGCTGCTCCCAGGGCCAGGGGCTACTGCAGTGTTCCTTAGGGAATGCAGGCGCTGCCAGGGTCCTAAACTGCACTTGCAACCACCTGGGGCTGAGAGGTGCTGACAAACAAACAATCACTTCCAGGCTAAAGTCTGCCATTTCTAACAGAGCCTAAGGATTATTTAAGTTATTGCACTCTGACTTGTGATGTTTTGTGTACACCCAGCCCCTCTACAGTGCAGTGAGGGCTGCCATGTACCCAAAAAGCAGGGGAGCTCAGACATTTCCAGGGACAAAGGAACAACAAGCAAACAGGTGTAGTAACTCTTGTCAGAGCCATCCCTCTATGAGAGATGACATCAAGCTCCTTTGAGACCAACACTCTGAATCAAGTGCCCGCCATTGATAGCTCCACTGGGTTCACTCTAAGGGTTTTCTTTTCCAATAGCAGAGTTCTTACTCAAGGGTCAATGGCACAGCCAGAAGTCAAGAGCAGCCCACGTTAGACAGTCCAGGAGTGAGGGAAACTCAGGTGGCTCACTGCAAACCACAGAACTGAAGGATAAAGCCACAGGTCAGCTGTAGTCACAGCAGGAACACCACTGACTTCAGAGGCGCCAGGAACTCCCCCTGGAAGGAAAAAAGAGACCTATATCTCCCAACTGAAACCTAATGTACTAAAGAAGGGGTCTAAAAAATATCCAGAACTATAAAAGATCTCTATGAAAATTAACTTCTTTACTACACCATCCAGCTTAGGGCCCAAACCCAAAGCTCCCTGAAAGAGTCCCCTTGATAGGCTGATTTTAGGCAACTCTTCAACAGTAGAACAGTGCAAAGCAACAGGAACCTGAAGCACTATAGAACATTTAAAATACCTACATATGCTAACTGCTTCTTCCTTCTCTAACACACAATAACTTTAGAGTTACAGATCCTGTAAAAAGTCTTCTCAATCAGCAGCCAGAATCTTAACTCAGAGCCAAGATAATATGGGATAGAAATCAAAATTATAAAATTTCACAATACACATGCTATTACAAACTTCTCATCACACAAATCCTAATTTTCCTTTACAAAGGGATTAACCTTAATCAAGGTACACATCTTCCAGCAAGCAGCCCGTCTGTAAAAAATATTCAGGTATAAAAGTCCTTACTTTAAGAATGGTACCAGGATCCTCCAAGTTCTCCCTTCTGAGTGCACCAGCCCACTCCCTCCCACAATGGCAGGAAGGCCTTATGCGCCAAGTGTATCATCTGTAACTAGGTATTCTGCTAGTGATTTAGGAAATCTGCAAATGGGAAATTAATTGGAATCAGGATCAGCCAATTGCACAAATTTTCCCCTTGATTAACACACCCACTTATCAACAGGATGAATTACAAGTCGTGCCATTCACTGACATAGCTGGGCCCCAGGGAACTCGTCGGTGCTCTTGCAGTGGGGTGGCGCTTAACATGCCCAGGAATTGGTGATGCTGGGGTGGTTTGCAGAGCTGGGCGTGTCACAGCAGGAGCTGAGCAGGGAGAGCAAAGCTCAGGCCCACACAGCCCCTGCCTGTGACCTGAACTGAGCTGGGGCTGGAGTGGATGGCTCAGCTATGCGGGGTGACAGTGCTGTGACACAAACACAGTGTGACTGGCTGTGAGCTCCACAGCTGCAGCAGCAGCACTAAGCACAACGTGGGGAAAGGTGAGTCCAGCAGAGTCCAGCACAGTGTGTGGTGCCTCCCTGCTGCTGGCAGGGCTCCAGGTCTGATTGCTGCACGCCTTTCCTGCCTGGCATGGCCAGTGCTGGTGCTACCCGAGCCAGCCTGCAAACAGCACAGGCCTTGCTCTGCTTCCCCTCAGAAGCAGCCAGCTTATTTCTGGGGTATTTCTTCTGTCATCATGGCTGGGCCCAAATCTTCATCTTTCTCATGTTTGTAACTTAAGAAACCTTGATGAAGCCACTGAACTCAGACTAGTACAAGGCAAGTGCAGAGTCAAACCAGGTGAACAGGTGCCCAGCAGAGCTGTGGGCTGAGGGCACTCTGAGCCCAGAGGCACTCAGCACTCTGAGCATTCTCCTCCGTCCCACTTAGTCCTGGAGCAGCCTCTTCAGAGTGTGCCAAAAATACCACAGCAAACACCAGCAGGTACATGGATATTCCTTTCTTCAGTGCCATGAGTGTTACCAAATTATTTCTGAATAGAATCCAGACAAGGTTGCCACAAGCATTTAGATTTGGCCTAATGCTGCCCCAGCACCATAGGAAGAGCATGGCTTGCTATGATAGCTTGCAGTTGGCCGTGGGAATTAAGGCAGGCTGTTTTCCTGGAGTTCAGTGTTTTGCTAATGAGAGAGCCCTGGAGCAGCTCGGGTGGTCTGTAATGGGATGACAGGTCCCCAAGGAGAGGATCAGACTTCCCTCTAATGTGACAAGTGTGGCTGTGTGATTCTCTGCTCTCCTGACACACTTCCTCCACTGCCTTGTGAGGAAGGACAGCCTTTTATCTCAGGGAAGAGGCAGTGGGTTGGAAGAAGATGATGATCAGGTTTGCTTTCACATGGAGGGGATGAGTTGCAAATTACCTGCTGTCATTGGAAGGCCAAAGGCAGATCAGAAGGCTGGGCTGGAAACAAGATGTGTGTTAAAAGGGGAATGGAATGCTTGAAGAATACTGAGTGTTCTGAGGCAGAAAACATTTTGCAGAAGAGATGTCTGCATAAGGAACATCTTTATAAGTAGGGATATATGGAGATGAGAAATTGCTCCTAGAGCTTGGAGAAAATGAAGATTTACTGCTTTAAGTAAAAAGGGAAAAGGAGATGCCAGGCTGAGCCCCTATTTTGCAGGGAAAACATTACCATGTGACGTTTTGATGAATAGCTGTAAGGAAGGCTGAGTAGGCTCTGCTCACTCTCAAAGGCAGATTGAAGCTGAGCTTGCTTATGGCAGAGAATGATCAACCTGTGTCTCCGAGAGAGAGCAGTGGGGTCACTTTGTCTGCCCCAGAGCTGCCCTGATGCCCAGGGTGTCCTGCAGCAATGCGTGCCCTCCTGGCCCCAGGCAGCCCAGCCACGCACAGGGCCCAAGGCTGTGCAGGATTTGAGCGCTGGGAATCCCTCAGTGTCATGGGACTGAGAAACTGCTTTAGACACAGTCCAGGGAAGCACTGGAATTCTTTTCTGGCTGGTACAACAGGAGTTTGTGGAACACCAGACAGAGCAGGACACTGTGGCACAGTCCCAGTGACCTGCAGCCAGACACAGCAGCGTGTGCCCAGGAGGGGTGAGCAGCCAACAGACTGAGCCCATCTCCTGAGCCCAGAGCCAGCCCAGAGGCACATCCTTCAGCAGTCACTCACTGCCTGTCACAAATGCATAAATCATGGGCTTTGCATCCAATTAGTACTCAAAGGCGTGAAGATTTTTCTGCATTTAAAAATTTTTCAGAAATTAATCTCCAAACCAGTTGCTTTCAGTCTAATACCTCCTGAGGGTTTGGAGGGAGTTATTTGTAAGGATTTTTTTTCTGACTGTTGTCAGGCCTACGCTGAATGCCAAGCTCCTGTTGCTTTACCTGTGCATAAGAGGATGTTGCAAATGCCAGAGATGACAGTTTTCCTTGCAGGAGCCCGGGGCTTCCAACCCAGTCAGTAATGGCAGACACCACCCCCATCATCTTGAATTGCCCACAGCCTGTACAGAGAGCACTGTGGATACATTAGAGATCAAAGCATATCAGCTATGACACAATAAAAGTCTTTGAAGATTAAGCAGGAAAAAAAAAGTCTGTGAAATAGATATTGAAAAGTTATATTGTCCTTTTGCTTGTGTCGATCTAAAGCTTCCAACAGTGGTCTTGCAGAGAAGAAATGACCAGGGATTTCTTTATCATGTGTGAAATGATTTTATTTCATCCTGGTGCAGGAAATGCCATGAAAACCATGCAGAAAATAGTAAAGATTTAAGTCTGACAGGAAAAAAGGTAAATATAATGATTTATTCTAGATCAGAAATACCATCCCTTCTTACCCACTGACCATCCCAAACCTGGTCTCTGTTTCGAGCCAAGAATTTAAAATACATCAAACTCCACTCAATTTGCAGATATAAGGGGGTTTCAGCTGGAAAATATTAACTCATTCCTTCCTCTGATGCCATTTCCAGAAACCCCACAGTGCACAGAGAGCCCCAAAATAAAATGGGATCTCATTTTGCTGCAAGACAAAGTTGCACAGCTCTTCTTCAGTCAATCAAGCTGTTAGAGGAGTGGTAGCATTTTGTATACCTTAGAAAAATTCAGGAGTCATATTACACAAGAGCTCAGTTCCCAACATTAACAAAAGTAAAAACTAGTCAACAGATTCCTTTTGGGTTTTTTTTATTTTTTTTTTCAATCAGAAGAGCTTTTTAAGCAAATGAAAACACCTTCTTTGTGAGAGGGAAGGGGCTATGTGCTCTCAGCCAAAGGTGAGTTTGTCCACCTGAACCCATGCTCACATCACACCTTTCCAACTCAAGGAGTGCCACCACAGGAACTTCACATTGTATTCAGAACCAGCAGTTTGCATTCCCTCCCCAGTGTCCTGTCCCTTGCCCGTGTTGAAATCGATGACTGGGCTGGTCAAAGGGAACAGGCAGGGCATGGGATTTTGTGGGAGTATTTTTACCGAGATAGCTTCCTGTCAAATTTGGCCAACCACCTCTGCAAGATCCAGTGCAGAAGGAACAGCAGGAATATGCCAAGAGTGGAGCTGGGAGCATTTCTGACAGCAGGTGTCATTAAATAGGTGTAACACCAGCCAGCACCTTATGGGGACTAAGGATGTTTGTTTATATAATCTGAAAGTCAGAAACAATTCTGAGGAAGAGAGTGAAAATTGGACATAAGTAGAAAAAGTCATTCAAAATAGCAGAGAGATCCACTAATTGACTCTGATTCCAGGCAACAAATCTGATTTTCCTTTACATCATATCAAGAAAAATCTGTCTGCCTCACATTGTTCTGAACTCAGCTAAGATTTGTTCAAAATCTCACAGCCCACCCAAAAACCCTGCTGGGCTGCATTGATTTTTGTGCTTGGGTGAGATCAAACACACATAACCTTGCAAAATTCAAAAGGCAGATCACGTGCAAAGAAATTACCAGATACTCTGCCTCCCCATGATGGGTGTAGGTGAGCTTTTACACAACACTGTGTTTAGCTATTCCCACCTTTACCAGATCTCAGATGGCATTTCCCCTTTTCTTTATACTTCCTTTAAGCAACATTGGCATTTTTTTAACTAGAAGCAGAACTCTCTTGGATACTGACAGCTGCTTTCCACTGTCAGCCAGTGAATAACTGGTTCTAACTTCTAATCTTGCACTATCTTTTAAACTAAAACCTGCCAAAATTTTCTGTTAATGGAGGCAGAAATATTTGCATGTTAATTTGCTTCTGAATGATTAAAAAAATTATGTTGCTGGCAGCCTGGAGAAATAGCTATTTAAGAAATCTATCCAATTTAATATTTTTATTATTGTTTGCTATTTATACAATAACACTGACGTCCCTGATGTTTAACAGGGACATTATCACTTAACTCGTTAACTGCCTAATCCTAGCAAAATCCCCGTCTGGAAGGCAAGTGTTGTAATCTTTCCTCTGCAGATGAGGATGTTTCAGTGCCACATCTCTGCATCTTGCCCAAGAGCACAATGCAAGAGGCAAGGGCATGCTGGCAAAGAGACACCTTGTGCTGGGGGCCAGCTCTGGCCACGCCAGGAGGGTTTCCTCAGCAGGAGGACAGCCTCACGTTATGGAAGAGTGCTGACGTTCCTGGGCTGCAGCCCACTGCTATGGATGGCCCTTGCTGCCTCTCTGTTTATCCGTGGATATGAAGCAAACCACCAGAGATCAGAGCAGGCTTTGTACCTGTGTGTGGTTTGTGTGCAGTGGTACCGTGTGACTGCTCTAGACATAAAGAACAACCCAGTCCCTGGAGCTGCAGCCTCAGAGGCTCCAGGAGTGGGCACCATGGATGCAGACCTGAGCATTCCATACCCAGCTTGACTGGTGGAATGCAGTGTTAACCTTCGCTCAGGTAGTTAGCACCTGCACAGGTGTGAAATATCTTCTTCGTGATCCTTGATTCAGTGCAGGGCCCAGAGCCAGCCTCCAGCAGACACCCAGTGTCACAGCTATTTTGCTTGTTACCCAAAACCTCTGGGGACTGGCCTCGCTCCACCTGGGCTTCCGGGACTGATCCCACTGCTGCCTGCACAGGAACCTCACTTCAGAGCAGAACAAGAAATAAATATTTGTTCATTTTTAAGGTGGTGCCTCCTTCCTAGAACTTCTGCCTTGTCTATTAAAACACAAAATGGTTTCTCATTTCATATAGACACATCTTGAATTTCCCAGCTGTCATCTGACAGATAGGAGCATTGAGAGAGAAAAAAAATAAACAAGCATAGTGTATAAACAACCCTGGGGAATAAATTTTGCAGACTCTGAACAGAAATGATGTGCAATTCTTTGTTTGCTGAAGTGAGCGAGTACACAGGGAGAGAACTATACATAACAATTATATTAAATCACTGCACAGAGCTTGAGCTTTAAATATCTCAGAGGAAGAAAACATAAATGCAAAGATATTTTCAGCTGTTTCTTTAAGAGGGAGAGGTAAAGGTTACACACGGGCTATGATCTATCTTGGATAATCTGAGAGTTCTTGTATTGGGAGAACTGCAGCTATCCCTGGGCTGTGACTTTCGACCTCAGCTAGAGACCCTGCAGGAATCAAACACAGGCATTGCTCCCAGGATTTCTGATTAAAAAGCTAAAAAAGGAGAAACTAATGAGTTTTATTCAATGTAGCATTTCTATTAAAAACCAGTGGGTTTTGTGACATACCAAAGGTGACACACACTCTCAATGGCTGCCACTGCAGATGTCACAAGGTTTGCCCATGAAGGAGAGCTCACATTTTGGGGATGTCTTTGGAGGGGCCAAAGCCCTACAGTGACAGCTCCTAAAACAACGCTTCCCCTGGCAAGATCTGTAAAGTCCATGGCAATAGGGGCTTCAGATGCATCCCTCTTCTATTTGAGACAGAAAACCCTTTATAAAAACAGATCTCAACACCTGATTATTTGTCTTTGTCTGAGAAAAATATCTTATCTGCAGCAGCACCTAATTCCTCACCAGCATCCTCCACTCTTTCAAATTTCTTCAAATCATTTAACAGATGTACTCCTTAAGCTTCATTTTGAATAATTTGCTGACACAAAACTCCCCAGTAATCCCAAAGATCTGTTCGCTCTGCCACAGACCCTTTTCCCATGCAGTCAGCCCTAAGTGTGAGTTTAAGAGAGAAGTATAAAATACAAGGAAAGTAACCAAGAAAACTTAGTGGCAGAAAAGTGCCAATAATTTCTTTAGTATAAATGATGTTTTCCAAACACATCTATCAATAACAATTCGCAACACTAGAGGAAGAGAAAATACATTACCTTATAATGGCACCAGAGTGATTATAGTAATGCTTCATCCCTACAGGAGTGACAGAGATGTGACATTAACCCTTCCAGCAGGGAAATCTCCCCTGAGCTGCAAAAACAGTGCCATGGATGTCAGGAAAAACTGTCTCATAAGAGGCCAGCACTGCCCTTCAGCGTGCCCAATTTGATTTTAGTAAAATCTGTTGTAGCTACAGCTTGCCTCCAGCCTTTTGCCTCCAGAAATTATTGATCTCAGGTCTCACTGATCTCTGTGGCAGGTATGTTAGACAGAACAAAACACTCAGAATAAATGAGCAAAATTAACAACCAAAATTAACAGCCAAAAAAAAAAAAAAAAAAAAAAGCAGAAACCTTTTTATGTAAATAATATTAATATTTACATTCCACTAAGCCTGTTTTAATCCACATGTGGAAGATATTAAATATTCTGCACTACTTACACCAATGAAATCCTTGGTGGCAGACAGAAGGGGCATACATTCATTAACTAGAAAGAACAGACCAATATTCTTAAGACAAATTGAGGCAGTAAGGACTACAGAGCAATCAGATCTATTTAAGGATCAGCTTGGGAGTTCTTACAACTACAAACAGAAATAGGATTTTGCTGTAAGCATGCTATAAATGTAGAGCCATAGCAGACAGTGATACAGTCTTCCAGCATTCACATAGACATAAAAGTAAGAAGGACAGAAATAAGCTTTAGTTCCCAAAAAAAAAAAAAAAAAAAAAAAAAAAAAAAAAATTAAGTCATTAGGAAAAAATTGTGAAGTTTCACAAGCACTCTAAGGGTTTGGGATCTTCCCACTGGCTGTTAACAAAAGCAGTGCTTTACCTACACTAAAGTTAAAAAGTGTCCTTCCTAAATAGAGTGGGAGTTGTGTTTCCTTGACAGTCACCCGATACCAAGAAACCATAAAGACAAAGAAATTCACAGGAAAGAATAGAACAGGTGTCTCAATCATCTTGGCAGAAATGCAAGCAGATAAAGGCTGTCAATAAGCACCCCTTAGTGTCATGGTAATGAGGGGCAGATGCAGCAAACCTGCTTCAACCTTCACCAAGATTTTTCTTCCTTCCTCTCTCTGTTCTTTGTCTTTAAGTGTTTTCAATGTGATTTTAATGCAATGTGTGTTGCATGAATAAAACAGTGCAATGGAGGCATGGGCTGAAACCTTTCCAAAACTTCAACAGGTCAGGAAAGAATACTTTCTCAGTAGTTTGCAATGTGCAGTGTTTACACCTGCTGGTCTTTACAAGCGGATATTGTACTGATGCTCAGAGTTTGACAGCCAGGAAAACGAGCAAACAGCCTTTGGTCAAGATTTCCAGCTGCATCCTAGAGAGGTACAAGATGTCACGGGCTGGGAGTGGTGATAGATCAAGGGTCGGTCAAAACCTGTCCCCATGAGAGACAGCTGAAGCCGCTGGTGACAAACCCGGCGTGTGGTGTCACCCGTGGAGAGTCGCTTTGCTGCTAGACAGGGAGCTGTGCTGCGGGAAGCACAGCAGCTCCAGAGCAGCTTGCTGAGAGCCACCCCCGGTGCTCCTGATTCGCACCCCCGTGTGCTCGGAAATGCCTTTGCTGCCTGCAGCCTCCTCCTCCTCCTCCCGCTTCTTCTTCCCAGCCAAGAGCTGGGACAGCAGCCAGCAGGCTTCCAACTTGGCACACTTCACCTCTGGTGACACAGCCCCTCCTCGCCAGCTCTCTCTCTCTCTCTCTCTGTGTGTGTGTGTGTGTGTGTGTGGCATCCCCCTGTCACACGGTGTCACCTCCTGGCTGCTGCCGCTCCTTAGAGGTCGTCAGCAAAACGCCCACGCCTCGGCAGGGAACGCAAAGGGAGCACAAAGCTTTCACACAAGCTTAGATAAGGCTGTGTTTGTGAAAAGAAAGGGTGTTGTTATGACACTTACAAGCCGTAGTGTATTTCTGGGAGAAGAATCAGCCACCCTCGGCTGTGGGAGCAAAGCTGAGGGGCTTGCCTGCAGCATCATCTCAGAACTCTCTGCCCAGCCAGACCCTGTGCCCAGCTGGGAAAAAGTCACAAGTGCAAGCTAGGATGGTGTAATATCTGTGGCGACATGTATGAGTGGAGGCACGGGAACACTATCAGTGTAACTTATTTAATACTTATGTTAAGTTGCAGTCAGAAGCTTTGAAGAAAATAAGGGTGTTGTTATGTTAAAGAGCTGTTAAAGAAAAAAACCCACAGTTTTATCCTCATATGATCTTCTGTACTAAGAAGTTGAATATGAAGTGTACACCATAAAATGTAACCAGCGGAAAGATGTGAAGTGTTCCCTATATGTGTTTTTCCAAGTTCACCTTTCAGCCACTGTGAATTTTACAGCTGAGCTCTCTGAATGGCAGCTGCTCTAGAAACTTTGAGAAAAACCTAAACGTGCAATCAGTGGCCAAGTTGCAGGGGCTTTGACAGATCTGAACATGGTGTCATGAAGGAATGTGAGAAGACCAAACTGATCCAGACTGTAGCTTGAGTAGATTTCTGTCAGAAGCTACATGTAAGATAACTTCAAACCTAAAACTCAAGAGTGTAGTGTATTTACATTTTCACAGAAGTTAACTAACCTTTCCAAAATGCCCCAATATTTTAATTTCAATTCACCTTGAATTTTGGATGAGATGTGCAGATTTTTTGTTTCTTCCCCCAAAGATGTTTCCACAAACTTATCTACACTGTTGCTTAGGAGAACAGGGGTTGGAGATGTGTTACTGAGCCACTCTGCATATCACGGATAAATCTTAAATGCTACAGGCTACGTCTAACTATGGTGCTGCATCTGCATTGAAGACATAAATGAACTATCTGTACATCTCAACATTTGCTGTAACAATTTTCTTTGAACAACTGAATCAAGAATCCATGAGTTACTTAGGCATTTTTATCAGCCCCTAAGGATCAACAGCACATCTCAGAGTTTGCCCTTTACAGTTGACTGGGACAAGAGAGACATGCACAGGTATCCAGAGCTTTGCTTGCCAGCACAGTTAAATCTTCTAAAGAGAAGTAACTTTGCACAGCACACAAAAATACTTATTCCATAGCATCAGCATCCTTTACTATAATCCTGGTGTTATTCCAGGAGTAGAGCTTGGGCACAAAGGAAAAAATAAACAAGTGCTGAAGAAGTGGTGCATCCAGAGAGATCTACTGTGCCAGTGAAGTACCCTCTGCACTCCAGGGAACCTGAGCAAGTCTCAGCCATCATCTTTGCTGCCGCTCACAAAGGCCAAGGAAGGAATATCCCCACAGAGCTGGATTTTGTCAGTCACACAAACACCTTTGTGGATCTTTATGGTGCTTTAGCATAAGAACAAAGAGATCTCATTGCCAGCACTTCCGATTATTTTTTCCATGGTGAACTTCTACTGTGTTTTGCACATTACATCACTCTCTTAGACTCTTCAGCTGCTCTCAAAACCTGCTGAAGTTATTGGTTATGGCTTTCATTTTCACTTGGTGAAGTGTAATCTAGAATGCCCTAATTAGCTTCTCCCACTTGTGCATCTTAATTTGAAGAGAATGCCCACGCAGAAGCAGAGCTGGGGAAGGAGCAGGTTTCTGGAGTACTGTAAAGCTCACCGTATTACTTTGGTGCAAACTATGATTTGATTTCAATACAGATTTCCTGCTCTTTCTTAGGAAAGCCAGTGCTTGCTGAGACTCAAGTGACAACAGCTCCCTTCTCAAACAAATGGTTTCAGTAGCCCCTGGCAGCAGCCAGGCTGTTTAGGACAGATCCATTTGCCACTCCCTGATCAGCCCACAGCTCCAGTCAGCACAATCCATGACCACAATCATATTTATTTTTTACAACTGAGAACCTTGACAAGCAGCAGCAGGCAGCAAAGGCCAGTCTATTTATAGTTCTTACAGTATATATTAAGAATAGCAGTCACCATTATGGAAGCTATCAAAAAGCTAGCTCTGGCCGTAAATGTGTGCTCCTATGTCAGGCAGTCCCAGGAAGGAGAATTGATGAGGCAGATGCTGAATTCAGGCAAGGAAGAAGAGTTGGATTGCTCTTGCCAGAGATGCAGCCCAGGATGCAGTTGCCAATATTGGGCTTCATTCTTTGTGCTCCTTTAGGACGAGAATGTAACCACCCTCCACCTCTGGGTCAGACTGGCTTCTGGTCTGTTCCACAGGACCATCTAAACCCAGCACGTGAACCCAAAATGTCCCCAGAGAGCAGGGGACAAACTGAGTCACACGTGTTTGCATTAATGTTGTATGAGGAGCATAGCAGAGGACAATTAATTCTGTGAATTTATAGACAACGAAAAATGCTGGAGGAGCAATTCTGCAGCAGGTTGGATACCTTTTGCATATGCTTTCCTGGATGAAAATCCTGCATATTAACAGAAAATCTTTCATATCTCCTTTGACATTTCAGATGATGAGATCATTAACTATCAATTTTCCTTGACAAAGTACACCTCTCTTTTGCAAAAACAGAATCCCAGTCAGAGCAAAATGTTGTCTTGTTTACATCTCTTCCTGCTTTACAAAATATGCTTGTTTATTTTTATGAAGCCAGCTGAAAATTATATTGCCCAAATTTGTGTATTAATTTGGGAAAAAATTAATAAATTACTTGACCCTCCCTTCAGCTCTATTACATTTGCTATAATTTATTAAATGGACTTATTTTAAGTTCATTTGCAAGCAAAGTACTGTTAACTTAAGACTCATTTATCATTTTCTTCATAAGAAAATACCCGTGAATGCTGCCTAATTATAAAAGAAGGAATAAAAAAAAAAAAAAAAAAATTGATTAACCCTTTTTAAAAACAGATTTTTAAACAGGGTTTAAACAGGGGAAAAATATTTTTAACAGGGGAAAAAAAACCTTTTTAGCCTGCTCCTCATCCTGGCTGTGACCCCTCTGGGATGCAGCCACACTTACACAGGCCATCAATATCCTCCCTGATATTTGCCTTGTCCTGAGGGAAGCAGCATTTTCCATGTCCCAGAATCACAGAACAGGTTGTGTTGGAAGGGACCTTACAGATCGTCTTGTTCCAATCCCCCTGCCTTGGGCAGGGACTCCTTTCATGAGACCGGGTTGCTCAGAGCTCCATCAAACCTGGCCTTGGATACTTCCAGGGATGTACAGCTGATTTTGGATTTTTGTCCCAGAAAGGATTGCCGGGAGGAGAGGGAATCAAGGAAAAAGGAGTCTTTTTCTTCATTTTGCACAGAGCCAGTAGAAACAAGAAAAATTAGAAAATGGCAAAGGCAGAAGTAGCATCAGTTGTAGGAGGAAGGAGTGAAAGGGAAAAGGGGCAATGCTTTTAAAGCATTCTCCTTCTAGTTTGATCAACTTAAAAACAAATTAAAGCAAAAGTTGGCTCTATACAGAGCATAGGCCCAGCAGCACTTCCTTCACATCACCTCCCATTCAGCATGGAGGGAATCACTCCCTCCCTGTTCCTTGCCAGCCACCACTTTACTTTTTCTTGTCTGCTCTCACCACTTCTGCTGTCTCCTCTCCTGTCTTTGTCTCTCCACGGAGCATTCTGGAACCCAGCCCAGTTTGTTCAACTCCCATCTTGAATTTTAATTCACTCTTATTTGAAGTCATCTATCTCTGTTTTAAACCCAGACGCAAAGAGAATTAACCAATTTATTATTGCTTAAAACCAAAACAAATCTGCAGAGAAAGCCTGGTCCGCTCTCAGCACATCACAGCGTGTCCAGCTGGATGCTAATACTGACTTGAAGGTAAGTGACCTGGGGGCACAAAATTCTGCACAGGGACAGCCCACTTTGGAAAAGTGCCCTGCACCAGGCACCCAGGGCTGTGTAAACGCCCATCATTTAAGAGGAAAGATGACAACAGAAGGTGTAAAAGCAGCACAACCTGTTCTCAGAGCACATTACAGCCTTATCTGGACTCCAAGGCTGCCTGGCAGGTGAGCTTTCCTGCCAGCCAATGTTGCATTTCATTCTAATTGGCATTTAAGACATTGCAATGAAACCCCTTTACTCTGTACTTTATAAAGAACAAGGAAAGCAGAACCCATTTTTGTCAGTGAATGGAAAATTTACAACAATTATAAATGAGGCAGGGGAAAATGGGATTCTATGTTGAACATGATGATAATTCACAAATGCTTTCCATTAAATAAAAAGACATTAAAGTGCTGAAAAACAAGTAAAGAAGTCCAAATAAACACATGTAGAAAAAGGAAAAGATGCAGCATATATTTGCCAGTAGTCACCCTGGAACTGCACATTAGCCCGAATTACAGAACTATAGAATCACTATGGTTGGAAAAGACCTCCAAGATCACTGAGTCCAGCCTTTGATAAAACACCACCAATGTGTGTTTACTTCCACACTGAGTCATTCCTTGAACACTTCCAGGGATGGTGACCCCACTGCCTCCCTGGGGAGCCCGTTCCAGTGCCTGGAATAATCCCAGACCTTCCAGGGGAGGATCTCTCCCCTTTCTGCCTCCTGCTGGCTCTGTGTGCTGCCCATCACCTGTTTGTAAAGGATATGCAGTGGACACCAATTTAAACAGAAGTAATCTATAAAAGCAGTTTAAGCCACCAGTACCAATATTATTTTAGCATGTTGGACAATTGCTTCCCCGTTTTCCTGCAATCCAGCAATCTTTACCCATTGGAACTCTGTCATCAATACAGAAACTGCAATTGCTTCAACTGCTGATTGCAGAGCCACATTTCACGTTCCCTTCCATGGGAATGCATTTGCAGGGACACTAACAAAATAGTGGATTATTTGTTGCATTTCTTTGATCTATAAATAGGACTTCTCTGTAGAAGATATTTTTACTGCATTTGGAGCATTCTTGATACACTCATTCTAAAATGTAACCAAATTATTTTCATCTCGTTTTGAAGTTCTGTGCCTGCAAAACGTAGCTGTACCAGAGTGAAAAGTTAACTGAGAAACCTGGAGGTTCAGGTGAGGCAGAATTTGGGAGCAGGACACAGAGCTGCTTTGCTTTGTGCATTTTATTTACAGCTCAGATTAAAACCTCTTTCCCTTGTGTCTTTTCTGGTGGCCTGCAAGAAATGAGTTGAAAGTGGCACAATATCTACTCAAAGCTGTTTAATTCAAAGCCAACATGAGGTGGGGGCAGTGGCAGGAGAGCCTTGACGTGGGGCAGGATCATCCCTGGCACTGGGGTGAGTGCAAAGGTAAAATGTTTCTGCTTAATGGCCTGGTCCTGCTGTTCCTGCTGCCTTCATCAGGCTGGAGACCTTCAGCTTCAGATGATCTCATCCCCACTTCTATATAAAGAAATCTTGTGTCACCAGCATATGCTATTTCTTTTCTAGATTTGCAAGTCCTATTCATAACTTGTCACTTTTATCCCTGGCAAACTAATTTGTTTGGACAATTTGGTATTAAAAACCCTCTACAGGTTATAATTCTCAAAATAATTCCAAAATGGCAGGTGTGCACAGTGGAACACATCACCCTGGCACTTTGCCACCAACCCAAAGCACAGCCGTGATACAGGCACACACATGCCAGCTTTTAAGATAAAGCTACACCATAAGTTAAGTCACCATTTAGTTTTGCTACCAAA
>VXBU01013520.1:349456-368382 GCA_013400315.1 Bombycilla garrulus
AAAAACCAAACAAAAAACCATTCAGAGGACAAGAGACCAGCTCCTACATGTATTGGGTATTTATAGTTACAGCATTTGGGAATGCAAATTGAAATGAATCAATGCCAGCAGGGATGCCTAAAAGACATAAGTGAGAATTACAGCAATTAAGAATGTTGTTTCAAGGGAAATTAGTACAGTCCATTAATTACAATGCCTTAAAGGAAAATGTACCAAAATATGTACCAAAATAAGAAAGAAAGAAATTAAAATATCAGGAAATTAGCAGAAAAAAATGGGATGTAGAAAAGATAATGAGCACAGTAGGAATTTGCCACCCTTCTTTTATTAAGAAGGAAAAGAAACAAAGGAATGGTGATAGGAGCTGAACCACCAGGAGTGACAGAGCAATATATTCTGCCACAAGATCAATGGCCAGCTCGCTCAAGGCTTTGCTGATCTAAGTCCTATTTGTCATCAAATTCTGTAGAAACTGGTTCCACGGAAAAGGGTGCAAAGAGAAAGTGCCAGGCTAATAGGTACAGCAAAAGTTGTTTTTATGGTACAACATTGCTGGAGCATCAAAGGGCTTTGAGGAGGAAAAAAAAAAAAGTGTTACACTCTGTGGATAAGTGGATTTCACTGTGCTGGGACCCTGTGCACACTTGCACATCAGCAGCTCTCTCGTTTCACTGGCTCAGGTGAAATGGGACTGGTTTAGCCCAGCCTATCCCAGGTGAGGGTTGTTGCAAATCCTGCCAAACCCTCTGAATTTCACACTCGCTGTTCAGAGATGGCCCCTGATGGCCTCAGTTTACTTTTGATACATGACAGGACTGACATTTTAAAAAATTTTGACGGGCAGCCCGAATGTCAGAATGCTGGAAACCAGTCTCAATGCAGTGCATCTGCCAGCCCTTTACCAGCAGGAAAGTGAAACACCAGTGGCTGTTTTGGTTTGTATGGAACCTTGGATAAACAACACTCCACTGTCTGCTGCTTGTGGACTTCCAATTCTGATTGTGTGCCTCAGATACCACAGGCAGGAAGAAACTGAAACACATAACAAGATTTGAAACATAAACAACATGATTTGAATGGAAAGATAGGAACTGCTTGCAAAACATGATCATTGATGCTTGTTGCTGATGGCATCGTGCCATCACGCTGGTTTTCAGGTTCATGAAGAGCGTTTATGCAGCTCTGGAAAGGTGTTCCCAGTTCTCTGAGTTGCAGTGGTTCACCTCTCCTCCTTCAGGCTCAGCCAGATGAATCCTGATGATCTGGCTGGAGCTTATCACTGTTGCTTGACTGGGTTTTAGCAGGAAGAGGTTCAGATGTGGAAACTACAGAAAATCGTGATAAAAGGGAGGGGACCATGTCCATGCCAGACTCCCAGCTAGGATAAACTGGCTTCGCCACACTCAGTCTCCTGAGGAGCTGGGTCTGTATCTTTTCTGTCTACTTTCTGTCTGCACTGTAAAATGTCTTTTCAAATAAATGAATTTTAGTGACATTTGAGGAATTCAATTGTTTCTCTAAGTGCAAATCCTGCATTCCTTCATCTGTTAGCTCCATATATTCAGTATGGATTGAACAGCACCTGCTGACTGGATGAATCATTTGCATCCAAGCCACAAAATGGGAACTAAAGAGCCTCCAGTGCTGCGGTTGAAATTGATTCTACTGATGCTGCCAATTCCACTTCTGTTGCTGGTAGTAATCAACATCTCTTTAAAATGATTACAGCATTCAGATAGGGCCATAAAGCTACCAGGTGGGCTATATTTTGTACTGTTTCCTGGTTTTTCTACATTCTTCCCTATGGGAAAGGATTTATTGGTCCCATCAATCCCTCTTACAGTCTTTAGCATGGGAAGGAGATGTCACAGAGTTTTAATGTCTCATATATTTCCTCAATTACACGATCATTATAAGCAGTTTGGCACAAAACACTGTTTTCATCAAATTCAGTATTTAAGGCAAAAAGTAGCATTTGTTAACTTAGCTGCAGATTAATGTAAATTTATATGCACGGATGAAACAGAAGATATTTATTGTTTGTTTAAAGGTCTTCTAAACTACATTTTCATGAGAACTTTATTTAAAAGCACACAATTTTGTCCTCCAGCAAAATCTGGCACAGTGAATTCAAGTCAGCAAATCTAAATCTGCTGAATCCAGCTCCACTGCATCCAGCATTTCAGGGAGCTTGATAAAAGATTATTTTTTTAAAGGAGAACTCATGTGTGCTAAAGAATGGCTCAGAACCAGAGAGTTCCTTAAGTCTGGGACATTTTCCAATCCTTTTTACAGTCCCATCAGAAATACCTAAAATGTCTCTTGTTTTCGCTAACACAAGACTCACGAGAGCATTAAGAGTTTTCCTGTTGCCATTGGTGTGATACAGTCACTGATGGGATCTGATGGTGCTCTCCTGTGAGCAGCTGGGCCACAGGGCTGTGCAACAGCCTGGCTGGAGCAGGGCTAAAGACTGCAAAAGCTTTCCACCGTTGCTGTGGGAGGCAGGGAGGAATTGCAGTGAGGACTCCTCTGTGAGCAGTCAAGGGATGGGGTCTTTCTCCACACAGGGACAGACCTCTGGAGGGTCATACCGATGCTGTCCCAGTGCCACCTCAGTCCCAGCACAGACTCTGTGTGCTGGCTGGAGCACCAAAATTGTTGCTGAGCCATAGGACCATGCTCAGAAAAAAGCAAATACAGGTCCTTCTGCTGGAGGTTATTTGCCAGAGCCAGACATGAGAGAGGAAAGAAAAATAGACCAAATAATCCAGTTGAGTGATTACACACTAAGTCATTGCCAGTTCCCTGATGCAGACTTCAGGGAACTTCAGTACATTTGGAAAGTTCATGAGTCTGGCTTTGGTTCTCTAACAATCAACTGAGAGTTTAAATTGTTCATTATATTTAATTAAGGAGAGGAGAACGACTTTATCCTTCACCAGTGTATTTCCCTAGTGCTGCTTTGGCCTTTCAGCTTCACAATGTAAAAGACACAAACTCGGTGAGAAAAGGACAGCAAGGCAGATTTCTGTCTGTGCTCTCTTTTTGCTTTTCCAAAGTTCAGTGAGTTAACACCATTCTCACTAATTGATTCTGAATTTTAGCAATAGCTTTAGGACGAACTATTGAGAAATTGTAGTAGCTCTAAAACCTGCTCAGAAAATTTACCAAAGAATACTTGCCCTTGAGAAGCATGAAGAAGAAATTAAATCAGCGTGAGCTTATTTTTCCATAAAACATTGGCCCCAGGATGAATATATTATAGCAAATATAGACTTTCACAGAGATTCCTATATAAGAGATTCAAATATTTCTATAAAGATCTTCATAGGACTGACTGCTTCTTGCCCTTTATACTTTCTCCATCCCCTTCAATATCCCTCAGGCCTGTTTGTGCCTCTGCAAAGTCTTTAGACCCTAGCCAGATGTCCAGTCGCTGTCTCCCAACAGTGGCCACCCTCCAGTTTCTCCCAGCTGCTCCACCCCTGCATTCCTCTTCCCCACCACAGCATCCTGGTCTCCTTCATGACTCCTTTCCCTGGTCCTATGCCCACACTTGCTTTTCTGCGCAATTTTCCGTGGCTTTGTGCTGACCTCCCACGTTCCTGCTTTGGCCCTGCCATCCCAGCATCCCAGAAACACACAGTGTTGAGCAAACACACAATTACAAGGAAGAGAGTGCAGGCAAGGTTTCCTTTAACCAACGCTGGCAGTGTTAAAGGAGGCTTTGGCCAGCCCCACACTCAGTCAAGCAAAACTCAGACACCTGGAAAATGATGCCTCAGACCACAGGCACCTTGTCTTTGCTACAGCTCAAAATCCAGGCATGAAATTCTCCCCTGCATTCCGCTTTCCCATTAGCAGATAATTATCCCACCAGATAATTAGTGACATGAACCAGGAAGAAGGTGCTGCTTAGGGTGCTAATTAGCATCCCTGGTGCATCATTCCCTGGATGTGCTCGTGTAAACACAAGGCAGGCACGTGCTGAATGCACAATGACGGGATAGAATTAAGAGAATCCTAATCTTCAATTCAGCGAAAATCCTCTGCTCATATGTGCACACTGTGCTCTTCACTCCCTGACATCCAGCTAATATTTCCAAGATGTCCATATTGACTGGTTTTATTTCTTTTTGAAAGCAAATGTTCTTCTAGTAACAATATAGTTAATGGATATTTTCTGAGCATTTGGGATAATGCAGCTTTTCGGTTATTATGAAGCCATGTATTATTTTATAGATTCATTGTCTGAGTCTTTCTTTTATGTCTCTTGTATTTGTGTGTGCAGCATCCTAGAGCACCACAGCGCACAGGCTCTCTACCAAACAAAGGGAAATCATCACCACGGGAAAATAGCTGGAATAATCTCCTTAAAACTTTTTAATGATGATTTATACTTACTACATTTTTTGAAGGCTTTGTCTGAAAACTTTGGGAACTGCTGCAGAGATAGAACTGAAATGTATTAAATATGCAAGAATGTAACACAAGTTTGAGTGACTAAAGTTAAAATGTCAAAAAAATGTCATGAAAAAATGTTAAATTTCAAAAACAAGAAGCAGTGTGTAGTACATTTGACACAATGATCCAGCACAGTTCCACACCCAGTAATAGCAATGTTTGATGCAGTCTGAGACATTTAAATAAAGTCTATATAATAAAAATTGAACAGAACTAGAAAGAATGAAAATGACACATCCAAATTCCCTGAGCTGTTTCAAAGTCTCCAGAAGGAACTTAAATGAATGTCAAACTTTGTTTAAAATCTTTTTCTTACCACATTCTGTTTCTGAAACTTTTTCACCACAGTTGCTATTGGGGTAAAAGCAGTGGGAGAAGGTGACAGAACATTTCAGTAAGGAAGGGCACAGATTAACCGGTGGAGATGCCATATTCCAAATTTGCTCTTGGGGAAATCCAAGTGATATACATGAGATCTGAGTGCCCTCAAGTGAACATCTGAACTCCAGCTGACAGAGCTATTGTAAGGAGTGGGAAAAAAATTCTTGGTCTGTTGAGATAGAGAAGGGACAGAACATCTCCAGCCAGGTTTTGAGCAGCTTGAAATAAGCACCCCATTAGGCACTATTGCCATTTTGAACACCCTGAGACAAAACATGCCAAGTGCTTCTGGTGCCTGGCTGTGTTAGCACTCGGGGGTGAGCGTGGGTGGGACTGAGGGTTTCTACCATGACTTTTTCCCAGACCTGACAAGGTTTGCCTGAGTACCACTCTGCACATCAATTCCTGAGCAAGAGAAGTCTCCTGAACTACTCCTTCCAAAGCAGATAGCACTTGGCAAACAGAGACTCAACCAGCTATCTCCTCTGCCCTGCCTGCAAGGAGCAGTGACAGTGCCCTGTTTTGTAGGAGGCTGCCCACAGAGAGCAAAGATGCTCACAAACCATGCTGCACAAATGCCATGAGAGACACTGCTCTTCTCTGCTACCTGCAGAACACCATGAGACAAAACATGTCCATGGGGTCCTTGAGAGAAGACCTGTACCAGGCCAGGGCACCCAGAGTGTGCTCCCCACAGCCGTTCTCTTCCTTCCTCCCCAGAGCATTGAAGCTCAGTGCTCAGCAAGTGGAGTTACAGGTTAAGCCACATCTGCTTAGCAATGTCACGTGCAGCAAGGGCAGATGTAGCAGTACAAGAGCAGCAACATTTAAAATGTTAACTACTCTGTCTGTCTATTGCCAGGGAGCTTTGAACTGATTCTCTTGCCCCCAGCTCCTGTTCATCCCTGCCTGAAACCTGCACTGCTGCTCTGCCCCTCTGCAGGAGCACAGAGCTCCCAGGCACTGCCTGCAGCGTCACCTGAGCTCCTGCCAGCAAAGGTTACTTACATCTGCCAGTGGGGGACACTCCCCAAATGAAGGGAAATAGGCTATCAATCAGACACAGAAAACGTGTTGGCAAACGCAGGATATTGGGTATTTTCACAGAGAGTCAGGCAAAACAGGAAAACATAGGTTTTTTTTCAAGTCTATCTCAGGTCCTCAGAAATAATTTCCCATCTCAGCAGTCTTGGGCAGTCAGAGCAGGAGACAGCAGTGCCCACTATCTTTCCAAACAAATGCAGTCTTATCCTTCTCCATGTCTTTACCTGACATCAGAAAAATCAGCTCCATTAACACAAGGTTACTCTTTAGAATTTTTTTTCTTGATTACTCCATTTATGTAATTTATTTTGGTCCTCTGATTCCTATTAGTGGGATCAATATTAATTTAAATCACAAGGCTGTGCATTTTCTCCTGCTCCATTCATGCATATCAGGCACACTGCATTTCCCCTGCTTGTGTTGCTGACAAATTAACCTCAGCTGAGATTACCAAGATCAACGGAGAAGAATGACTGCAACCAGTTTCTCCATTCTGTTTTAGGCAGGATCAAATGGTTAGCCCACAGGTAAAATTCTGCAGAATTCTATTCATCAGACTTGGGAAAAAGCATAGAATAAAACTGGTCAATGCCTGAGAAAATCAGATCACACTTAAGATAACACCTTCTTCCATAAAAAAATTACTAAATGCTGCAGCAGTCATCCTGTGGGCAGGGATGAAGGATTTGCCCTCCTAGACAAAGGTGTGGAGCCAGGGTGGGACTGGGTGTAGAAGAGGGCACAAGCTGAGATAAAAGAACTTTAGCTTCCAGGCAGTTAATAATTTAGACAGGAGCGTAGAAAATCATGGATTTATAGAATGGTTTGGGTTGGAAGAGACCTGAAAACCCATCTTGTTCCACCCCTTGCCATGAGCAGGGACACTTCCCACTATCCCAGGTTGCTCCAAGCCCTGTCTGACTTTCCAGGGAGGGGGCAGCCACAGCTTTTCCGGGCAATGTAACTACTGGCAAACCAAGAAGCAGCACAGCGAATGACCTGTGAAAAAGGGGGTAAATACCATGTGAGCAGCTGTGCCAAAGGCAGAGAGTGAGACTGGAATAGCAGTGGAGGAGGATCCTGGACAGCCTTAGGGCACTAAGCAGATGTGACTGTTTAGGATGTGGATACTGAGGCAGCCAAGGCTGAATCCCAGGGGCAGCCAAGAGCTGATGGGTCATCAGTGCTGGGTCACTGAGCTGAGCGTAAGCAACAAGTTAAATGTAAGCAATGAGTTAAACTCCAGATAGATCTGATAAAGCATCAAAGACCAAATGATTAACATCTCCAGCAGCCATTGCAGGCAGAGCCTTGGGGACAAGGTGTTTTTGACTGGCTTTGGGAGTGACTTAGGGATGAGAACTATGATTTAAAGGGTGCTATGACATTTATGTAGTTGCTAGTTAAATAGTGTGATGCTGGAAGGTCAGATCTAGGGAGAAACAGTAGTTTGGGAGCAGGCACAGGTGTTACAGAGCGCACAAAGAGGCTCTCACACTGCACAGCCTCGGTTTGCCAACAGGCCATGTTAACAGTGACATGCTAGGGACCATAGCAACTCCACTGAGCTTCAGTGGGTGAGTGTCTTGACCACCTGAAAGATCCCTGGCATCTGCTTACCCACAGTTTCATTTGGATTCACAAGCCATCTGGAATTAGTAAATGACCCAGAGGAAGAGTTACGTTGAGCTAACCCAAGTGAAGAAAGTGTTTTAATTCATTTTTATGGCAGCTTTTATGTTGGAACCCAGGGGGTTCCTATGATGCCTTTGGCCGACCCAAAACCTGGTCAGGAGGCTTTTCAGCCTTGCCAGAGGTGTCAGAGACCCTGGAATGATACTAAAAATACCTGTAACTCTGATTCTAACCCATGGAACAGGTTGTCAGCTTTGTATGAGGAATTTCAGGTCACAAAAACTTAGATAGTAAAGTAGTAGTAGTTATAAGTAAAAAGGAGGTAATTTGAATGTATGTACAGGGGGGTTTAGGGCCCTGTACAGGGGGGTTGGAGATCTGTACAGGGGGGTCTGAGATACAAGATGGAGGATTTTTACACGTGGCATGTTATCTTGNAGATGTAAAATGCTAGGCACAGTCTGCTCATATCAGAATTCAGTACCATTACCATAAAATAAAGTATTACATTAATTTCTTTCCCTGAGCAAAGCTAGACTGTCTTGTTGAGCTTCTCTCTAAGCCCAAGCCCTCCCAGAGCAGTGCACCGGCCCCAGGAACATGGGGTGCACCGCAGGGCTCTGCAGAGGGTGCGACCCCTCATTGACTGCTCTCGGCAAAAGCAAGTTCTGTCCTGGCTCAGCTTTCACAGGGGACTCATGGCAAAGCTCAGGGCAGGGCAGGGCCCCGGCTGTGCCACCAGCACTGCTGCTGGAGGAACCACAGGCAAGGGAAGTGACACGGCTGCACAAGAAGCAGGACAGCCCCAGCTTGTGTGACCCCGGTGCTCCTGTCTGAAGCCACACAAGTGTGCTATGGCTCCCAGCTAGGGAGTGTCAGCCCCTAGCAAGAGGACTCTTCTCATTTAGGACAGCTCTGTCACCGCATGCAATGGCCGAACAGTGCCAAAACAACTCAGCTTCACCCCCAATAAACACGAGCTCATTCTGCAGGTCCCTGGGGGTAAGGCTCAGACTGGCACTGCAGCACAGCTGCCTTAGCCCCAGAGGTTGGGCCTGCTCCCGACACTCAGGGAGGGGCAACATCTCTATCTGCTGCGGCCACAGGGCAAAACGTGCCCTCCCTTTTTCTGTTCTTCAGCAAATACCACCCATGGCAGGGCTGACCCCTCAGCATGTGCAGCTCTGGGGGCACACCACCCCTGGCAGGTACCCCTGGGGATCCACAGAGATCCACCTGTGAGCTCAGACCAGTGCTTTCAGATAAAATCTAACCCAGTCCAGAAAGACCTTCTTTTCAGTTTATTTAAATTTCACTGTCTGAGAGAATTGCTGGATGTAAGAAGTGAATGATTCACATTGTTCAGGAGCTTCAGATTTCAAGTAGCTATTTTTAGGAAAGAAATGCACTGAGAGGGAATATGTTTTATCTTCCAGTTATTTCAAAGGCATCATGAAGATGATACAGCAGCTGCCATCTACTCCAAAGATGTCTCTGCCACAATCTCTCCAACAAGCTCCTGCCAGCCACAGTGGGAAGCAGCTCTCACATGTGGGCAGGCACCTGTGAGTGGAGCTGCTGCTGCCAGCACAGCACCAACAGCCTCAGCCAAGCCTGTCCTCACCACTTACATACATTTCATCCAGAAAAATCATCTCTGAATACTACTGTGATACAAGCAGTTAGTAACATTGTTAATGCAATTATTAGTATTATTAACTTGTGCAGTCTCTGTAATTAATGAGCACTGCAGCCCGATGCTGAGCACTTTTGAAAAGCAGGCTTTGCCCTGTGCCCAGCAGTGGCAGGGCTCTTGCAGCTGACACTGCTGCACAAACAAGCTCACAAGCTCCACAGCTCAGCAGCTCCATGCTTAGTCACTGATTCCACTTTTTCTTGGCAGACTCCACTCTACCAATGATTTCCACTGCCAGATCTAAGCTGGTCTTCACAGCATCACAGAATTAACTAGGTTAGACCAGTCCTCTGAGATCATTGAATCCAACTTATGACCCAACACCACCTTATCAACTATGCCACAGCACTGAGTGCCACATCTAGACTTTTCTTAAACACTCTTCCTCAGGTTTTATAACTATAGAGTAACTATTTCAGAATTAAATTATCTTTTCTCAGCTCCAGGCTCCCTGATAAACTTCCCACCACTTTGTCAATCTGGGCTCTTGTTTTCTTATTTTTTTCCCCTGGAAAAGTGTGGAGTTTCTTTATTAATGTGAGAGGCATGAAGTCCAAGATGCGAAGACACTGAAAGAGCAAGAGCTTTTGCTGTTCTAAACGTGGTGTGGTAAGCAATGAGGGCATGACAGATGTGACTTTGAACAATAAATTGGTGTTGAGTGGAACACTGAGGAAGAAGGTGATTCTGTTTAAATTAAATTGAAAGATAATCAAAACCAAACCTGAAGGACAAACTTTGTTACATTAAAGAACCTAGAAACTATCTGGGCCAATGTGTTCAGGGTCCATGGGTACATGACAGCTGGGAAATTCTTGAATTCAGGATGGTGAATCTCCCAAGAGTTTTTGTCGAAGTCATGGAGAAAAAAAAATGGAAGGCTTCAAGTCTAGATGAATAATCTCTCCAAAATAAAGCATATCATAAGTAAACAGAGAATGCACAAAGAATGGGGAAAAGGTACAATCAGCAGAGAAATCCCACTCAGAGGCCAGAAGATACAGAGAGGGTGAGGATATTTACAAAATAGTCTGAACTATGTCTTTAAAGGGCCAAAACCCACACAGCTACAGACCCTCCAGCAATGTAGCCACAGAGTCATGAGACAATGAAAAAGTGAAGCATCCAAGCAGTGAAGATGAGGTAAAAAAAAAAAAAAAGGTTATGATTACAACTCAAATACCTTAAATCGGTTTTCAGTCCCTCCC
Source organism: Bombycilla garrulus (assembly GCA_013400315.1). Taxonomy (NCBI): domain Eukaryota; kingdom Metazoa; phylum Chordata; class Aves; order Passeriformes; family Bombycillidae; genus Bombycilla; species Bombycilla garrulus. The sequence continues at coordinate 359,888 of VXBU01013520.1, forward strand.
CCCTTCAAGTCCGCTACTCCTGTTTTAAACACCCCACACATCTTGGAAAATCTGAGCCAACTGATCCATTCCCAGCACTGCATTCACACAGTGCTCCCAGCTGGCAGCAAGAAATAAAGCACAATTGGTGGCACTGGGGACAACCACTGGTGCTGCTCCAAGACAGCCAGGCTGAGCATGGACAGGGCAGGCTGGCCCCAGGAGACACATTTGGAAGTCTTAATTTCAGTCTAAGTAGGAGAAGGACACATACACAGATGACTTTTTCTGAATTATACACTGGTGAAGTACATTTTTAGCAATGAATCCTTTCTCTTTTAGGACTATATCTGATTGATTTAGATTTTTTTTTCTAATATATGTTTTAGCTATAGCAAGTCATCATTCTATTGTCTGATGTGTAACCATACTAAATTGTACTAAAAATAATGCCTAGGAGAGCTATTGGGAAGAGATTTACAATAAACCAGATATTTTCAGGGCAGTTTGTCTGCCTTATCTCAGCAAAGCTTATGTGGTTACCTCCACTCCTGCATTACAAAATGCTGCACAGACCCCTCCTATTTGCCTGCAGAAGGACAGAGGTGGTGCCATCTCTGCCAGGGGCTGAAGCAAGGAGCCAGTCAGGAGTAAAGTGCCGCAAAAGGCACAGCAGAGTTCAGGGCTTTCAGTGGTCTGATGCCTCCTGAAGCCATTGGGTGGGCCAGTGCCAGCTCCAAATGCTGACAACTGGAGACTGCTCTAAGGCAGTGAAAACAGACCAAGCAGAACAAAAATTCACCTTCTGGCTATGTACTGCTGGAACACAGCAGCCTAGAAAAGATAAATTGCAAAGTGTGCCAATCCCTTTGTACATGTCAGTAACAGCTTTGTTACCTGTATAATAAAATACACGCTTGTCCACAGGTGCTCCTGCAGACCTCACTGCTGCCCTCAGTCTTGCATCTCCCTGACAGATTGTGGAAGTGCTCCTGGCCCTCTCCAGCACAAAGTCAGCTGTGTTTTTTTTGCTTCAGATATGGATTCAACCAAAGCACAACTGCTGATGCTCAGAAGGCAGAGCGCTATTGCAGCATGTAGAGAGATTGAGCTGTATAAGAATCTTGCTTAGACATCTATAACCACTTAAGCAAAACCACCTGCCTGTCTTGCATTCAATCTCTTAAAGGATTTCTGTGACTTCCAGTCCCACAGTGAGCTCCCTGGTCAGTGGGAAGCAAGAAACTGCCTCCTGCTTGCCTTCCCTATGCTCTCCCTTGCACTTTCCTTTTCAAGAAGAAAACCAGTGAAAAAGCCTGATACTTCAGGGTTCAGCTTATGTCACCTCCTCAAAGTCATTAATAAATCAGAAAAGAGCATAGGAAGAGAAATTGTGGCCCAAATCCATTATCATTCAGAGTTTCCAGCTCTGAAGGTATTTTTCACTGCACAAAGCTGAATGAGTGCTGCAGCAGTGACCTGACAGAGCAGTCCTTGGTGTCTCCTGTGGTTCCCTTGGCTCTTCTTCCTTTGATTCATTTTAATGAACTATGCAGAGTCTGAAGCACAAATTTCAACCTTAATTTCTTTTGTTTTGATAATCCCATGATCAGAATAAAATCTTGGCTTCAAATACACACAGTTGCTTTTGGAATATGATGTCTGGATCAATCACAGATTATCAAAAACTCCTTAAAGCATTATGTGTGGGGTGATTTTTTCCCCCTTTCATTAAATATTAAACTGCAAAAATGAGAAGGCTAAATGAGCTAAGGTGACATTCTTTTATGGTAAAAAATTTCTCACACACTCAGTTCTTTCCCTCTTAGAACCGCCCACCATTTTTCACTATTTGTTAGTCTTTCATGACTTTATCAGGCAAGTTATATACACACTGAAGGCCTCTAGGAATTGCATGAACTACGTTTGATATGAAAGGCTGTATTCACCCATGTGACACATAAGGACAAAAAAATCATGTTATAAGAACCGTGAATTAACTGTTTACATGGCACAGCATGATCCTGAATGAGTCCCGAAAGACACCAAAATATGGAGACCCCAGTTTTAAACCTCAGATTGTTTTTCTGAAGATTTTGCTTTTCTCTCAGTACTGACTGTGACTGGCTGTTCCATTGAACTTTTAGAGATCTATCTGCAATGAGGTGTGAAGAAAAATATCTCGGAAAAATTCATCATAATCTGTGTGCTGTTCTCAGCACCTCATGCAGTGGAACCACTGTTATCTTTTCTTCCTATTGCTGTCACCCAAGTTCTCAGTTAAGAATAAAATTGTGCATTTTTTCAGAGAATTCTTTGCACAGCCATGTGAGAAAGTCCCTCTTGGTTTACAAGCTAAGAACCCTTTTACCTCATTTTAAGTTCATTATTGATTTTGGCCAATGAGTTTATTTTCAAGGCCTAGTTTGGTTTTATTTTTTTCTTAGTATACAAGACAGTTTTTAAAAAAAGTGTCCTGCCCTCTTGAAAGAGTAACATTGTTTTAAAAATAAATTCATTAACTCAGCAGACAGAAAATCTGATTTCTGTCTAGGATATCTGTATTAGCTTGTGATAGAATCAAGACTTAAACAGACATCTCAAGGCTTTTTGTTTGCAAAGCTGTATTTTAGGATCAGTCCTTCTCTTTCTGTCCCTGACTGTTCTCCCCCATGAAGAGCATCAGCTGTGGCAATGTGCAGTGCCAGGGAGACCCCTCACATCCCCCAGCCCCACCACCTGGGCAGGCTCCCTCTGGACCAAATGCTGGTAGCTCCCAAAGAGGGAGACAGCATGACCTGGATCCATCAGGCCAGGCGTAGCTCTCATCTCATCCTACAGGCTATGGAGTGAGTAGAACTTTGAGGACAGACGTCTTCACACTCATAAAAGCTCTTTTCTGCAGCTTTAGAGTAGAAAGTTTTGAAGATGAGAGTTAGGCAACTATTTCAGTTTAAACTAGGTGATGTGTTTGTTTTGTTTCCTTATGGAAATTTCAGTGCAAAGCCAAGACAGGTGGGTATCCCAGAGGAACCTTCATAAGCAGAGTGCTCTGGTTGTTGGTTTGGGTTTATTCTCTGAAAAGATTCAGGCCTTCAGGAAAAGATCTTTTGAATTTGACTGCACCTCTACAGGGATCTGAGAGCTCAGTTGCCCTTGCAGTGTCTTTGGTGGTGAACATGCAGAATCTTCAGCTTCAAGGCTTTCCTTGTTTGTCGTGACAGTTAAATGCCATCACCTCTTCTCCTGAGAAAATTTATTAATCAAAGATGAGACACTACATTTCATCGTAAAAAATCAATGCTCCACCAGTAACTGCCGAGAGTTCACAGCATGGAAAGGTGAAGCAGCAAGCCAGCTTGCTTCCAAAGGAACTGTCTTTTAAAATATTTGTCTTGGAACCATTCATATCTTCCTGAAACTTCAAATTACACTAAGCTCCAAGTCCCCTGTGTTCATAACTTTTAAAAAGCAGTCATATTTGCAGAATAAGCTCCTGTAGTGAGCTCTGAGGGAATCTGACAGATGTCAGGCTACACAGTCTCCTTAAATCTGGATGAATGACATTACCGAGACTTCTTTCTAGGAATTCCTGCTGATAATCTGTGTCCACAATGCTCAAGAGTCTTGTAAGGATTTTGGCTTGACAGGGACAAAAGACAAATTGTATGGGATCATTCAAAGGTCCAGGTTCCTGTGTCTAGCTGCCAAGGGCAGAGTGACTGATATATCACCCACAGGGAGTGACAGCTCCCTGCTGCACCTCGTGACTGACCAGCGGCTCCGATCCTTGCAGAGCCAGAGGTAACATAGACAGACCTCTGCCATGACTGTACCTCACTGCTCTGAGAATTCACCTACCTGCTCCTTCCATCTCCACAACAATAAATGGCACCGTTTCACAGCTCAGAACAGCTCTGTGAAGAAGCAATTCCTTTTTGTTGATCTTAATCTTACATGAGGCCATCCTACCTGAAGGTGGCTTGTTCCCAGCTGTGTCATCCCTTTTTGAAATGGGAGGGGGCGGTCTGTAGGATATCAAAACTGGATAAAGTAGTTAAAATGTGGGCACACAATAGATCTATACAGCTGCACAGCAATGCTTTCTGGTTTTTTCTCCAGTCTTTTCCTAATAATTACTCCCATTCTAGCTGGAGTTTTGGTTTGTTTAGTTTTGCTTTGCTGCTGAATTGACAATATAATGGATCGTCCTATAAAACCACTCAGGAAAGACATCTTGGAGTTAATAGCTAGTTCAGAGACCATCACCAAGTGTGTTTTTCCTCCCATGTGCATCACTGCACATTTATCAACAATGAATTTCATCTGCCATTTTGTCAGATGTTTGACAATATGAGCTTGGGGATCCATTCCTGCAAACTCCATTTGCCCTGAAGGGTTGGTGCAGCTGAGTTCATGGACAGGCTGCTTGGAGCTCTCTCATCAGCACAGGGGGAACAAATCTGCTGGCAAACTGCACCAACACAGTAGTGTTAACTCTAGTTGAAAAAAAGAAAAAAAAAAAAGTGGCCTAAAAGCAGAGGTACAGCAGGGCTGCTCTTCAAAGCTCTGGGAAGCAGAAAGGAACTGGTGGGTTTGTCCCACCAGCCTGGGAGCATGGGCACTTGGAAAGCACACAGTCTCGAATCAACACTGCTTTTGCAAACACCAAAACACGGCGCAAATGCACATTAAGACAGAATACAAATGAAACAAGCCCTCAAAGAGACACTATCATTTTTGTGTTACCCTGTAACTCCCCATGCCCTGATTTGATGTACAGAGAAGGCCGCCTTTTCTTATTCAGTGCTTTCCCCCTGTGAGAACTTACCCACGCCCAGTTCAAGAAATCAATAGTGACTCCTACAGTTAATCTGTTTCTCAAAGACACTTGCCTTCTCAGAGTGCCCTGTGTTTCTGCTGAAGGCAAGGACAACTCATGTGAGAGACAGTTGCTTTTGGAGTTTTGATTCAGACAAAGCACCTCAGAGAGGAGTTGTCTCAAGGCAGTGAATAACGTCACAGTTATGAGCCTCTATAAAATATAAAAGAGCCTGCAGTCTGGGAGAGGACTGTTTAGTCATGTCACAGCCCCACGGTCTCCAGCATGATACAGTTGTTAGTCATGAAAGACCATGAGTGCTCTAAATTCAGGAATTAAGCTTTGCTCCAAAACCTAGCAATGTGAATAGAAAACCTCGGTTTGATTTTGGTGGACTCTGAGTGGCTCGAGCTTTTAAATTCGTATTTTAGCAACAGTCATAAAAAAAGGTCTTACTTCAGACACATTGGACATTTCCTCAACTTGTGTGTTCAACAGTCAAGACAAAGAGAGCTCCTAATTTAGCCCACAGATGATTATCCTTCCTGAAGGAAAAGTCACACTAGTAGACACATGAGAAACATATGGCCTTATCAAGAGCTTCATCAACACAGATGCAGAGAAGCCTTAACTCCTGCAGCATCCAGAATGCAGGTGAAAATCCTGAAGTGCTGGTGGTGGTGTCCCCCAGCCACAGCCTCTCTGCAGATGTCTCTCTGTGGTAGTTACACAGAGGAGCACCTGTCTATACAGGGACACACACACCTACCAGCTCACAAGCAGGGCCTGATTTCTGCAAATCCAGATTTTGACAGAATCTAATGAGCTGACAGCTTCACTGACACTGACCAGTGCGTAATAATTTTTTTTTTATTGCGGGCATCTGCAGTCAGCAATATGCAGGATAATAAAATGCAGCTAGAGAGCCTGACTTCCAGGAAAGGAGAATGCTATAGCTCCCTCCTATGGCATGATTCTTACCCTTTTTCATTATCATTTTTAACAGTGGTCATCCTATTCTAATATTTCATTAACATTCTTCATTTATACAATTAACCTGCAGCAACAATCTCAGGGAAGCCACACTCTTTTCATGCTGTGCATTCTGCTTTCCCTTAAATTAGAGATGTCTGTGCACAGGAATGCTGGGCATGATATAAATTACTTTAGGCAAATGGATAAAACCATCAATCAGGCAAAATAATTTATCTTTCCAAACTCGATAATCTATCTTGTAATAATTTCCTTCATGAAATGTCATCCAGGAGTCAAATGGCCCAGTTCAAGACCACATTGGGAAGAGACCAAATGCAAGCAGACTGACACTTTTGGCTTGTGAGATTTGTCAGTGCAGTGGGTACTGGGTTTCATGGGTTTCTCTGACACTTCTTGCTTTCAGAGCCACCTTCCCCACACCACAGCTCTCCTTGATCTCTTTGATCCCAGCAGTTGTTATGTTGTCCTTCAAAGTATCTGCTTGAATGGCAGCCTAGAAAAAATCAGTACAGGCATTGAAGCTGATGCCATTATATGAAAAGGGCCATTAAATCACCATTAAAAAAAATAATTTTTAACCTACACTATTGGGGTCACTAATTAAAAATCAATTCCTCTCTGTGTTGCAAATCTGGCAGTAATTCTGCCTCCAATGGGTACAGCAAGATTAACAGCACATCAGGTAAATGCAGCTGGGAAATGACATTTTCATTAGTGATTTATTGGGTGTGAAATTTCCACCATGGTGAAATATTCATGAACAAAACAGGTTAGAATATCTCCATAAATATCCATGTTACTAATTACTGTTGAAGCCCACACTGAATTAAATGTTCACAAAGCAAAGCATTCACAAGCCACAGGAGAATTCTCTAGGACAACACTTTTAGGGAGAAACCAAAAATACACAAAACCCAATAAGCAGCAAATTAAGAGCTTTTCTACTAACCACGGCATATCACTTCTCCCATCCCCAGAAAAACAATAAAACCAACCCCAAAACCCCACGAGGAAGCAAAGCAAAGCGATACAGTCTCCATCAGCTGTTCATCCTGCTAATGAAAGTTCCAGGGAGTGATCCTGGGCCTGACGACCGAATGGTGGGAAAGGCACCAGCTGCTCCGTGTGCCCGTGCCTTAAGCTGGGGCAAAGCGCGTCCAGGTCAGCACTTGTCAGAGCTGAGCCCTCATCCAGGGTCCAGGAATGGAGAGCATTTACTGTGTCCTCAGCAGCAGCACAGAGGCCAGGTCACCTTGCCCCTGTCCCCTGTCACCTCAGTAGTGACACCCTCACTGTAATGGCCCCAACCCTGCTTGCCTTTAGCACCTGGCTGCACTGAGCTATCCTGTGGGACAGGATAACTCAGTATTATCAATGCAGTATCATCAATGCAGGATTATCAATGCACGATTATCAATGCAGGAGTATCAATGCAGGATTATCAATGCAAATTGCACTGCCACAGCACTCAGGAAGCTCCAGACAGGCCATGCAGACCCAGCCAACAGAGACCTTCAGCTTTCTCAGGCAACCTCTGCATTAATGACAAAGTCAGCAGAGCAAGAGGCAGTAATTGGAACAGCCCATGCATTTTCTGTCTGCTGACTGCAGCTAGACAAATAGCCACTCTGGAACTGGTCAGCAATCCGTGTATGAGCTTGTGCCAGCTTTTATGGGCAGCTACAGCAGGATCCAGCCACCTCCAGAACCTGAAAAGGTGAATTTAAGCCGCATTGGCTCCCAGTCATTGGTACTGGGGTTTTTTGTATTTAATCACATCACATCACATCACATCACATCACATCACATCACATCACATCACATCACATCACATCACAGCTCTGTGTTAAAGCACAATCACATAGATGTGCACAGAGACCACCACTCTCTGGTGGGAGAGGATGAAGAGGAAGCCACCAGGGAGCCTTTGGATTGGGATGGACACCCCATAAACCACTTCTGCTGTCAGCAGATTGGCAACATGGGGCCCCAGACATAAACACATTTTGCCATAACATGAACATTTATGGGATAAAGTTACATTTACAAGATAAATCTGCATTGTTGAGCAACCAGGATTTTCCTTTTTCTTCACTTTTGTATAAAGCTTCTGCATGATCAATTGCTTAAGCCAAGATAACTTCTCTGTCAAATGTGGTATTTGATCACACCAAATACTTCTCATGTTTGGTACTTTCCAATGGTCACAGCTTCAATAGGATTCATTTCCAGTGGAATGAGCTGCATTGTGCAACAAGGCCCAGAATTAGAGAATCAATAGCTGGCCACAGCTAATAATGTGTTAGGTCTCCTCTGGCTTTGCTAGCCCCCGAATAACAACAAGCAACATAAAGACATTTAGAGAGAAGTGCAATCCTTGGAGTACTTTGTGTTTTGTAGATTGGGAGCTCCAAACTGTTTAAAAATAGCTTTATGAAATAAAATTTTGCACAGTTTTGACTAAATAGAAGAAACTGAAAAAGCTGATGAAAATGCAAAAGCAGCAAGTCTAAGTGAATTGAACCTCAGAAGCTGTTGGAAGATAATGGCTTCAGGAGTCATCCATTCTGGTCGGTGCCAGCTTTATACCAGGGCTTCTGTCTTAGGTTGAGACAGGTATCTGCTGGGAAAGGCAGAACCCTCCCTCAGAAACCCCCCCCTCTCCCCAAATTACTGAAATTAAGCGGCCTTCAGGCAA
>VXBU01013520.1:368577-392608 GCA_013400315.1 Bombycilla garrulus
GAAACAAATGGGACAAAATTCCATAGGTAAAGAGAACAAAAAAAAAGGAACAACACCCCAACCCCCCACAGCTTCTCTTTTTTAGCTCACTGTTAAAAGCATCACTACATATTACCAACATCGTTGTTGCTGACTAAAATACTTAGTAATGACACAAACATCATTCAAAATCAAATTATCAGATGTACTGACAACATAGTCTAGAATTTAATAGCATGTTAAATGATTGTGGGGAAATGTTCTGTGAAGTCAGTGAAGCAGCAGCAAAAACTAATTCAATTCTCAAATGAGTAAAAGTGAGAAAGTGTTCTTATAAAACCAATATTGTAAAAATGCATGCTGGAATACACTGCTGACTTCTAGGGGAAGGAGAAGGAATTTCTTCCTCTAGCAATAACCACCTAATTTTGGTGAGTGATGTAGCCCACCTTGAATCAAAACTGCTCCATGTGCCAGGAGTAAGAGTGTCCAAAATAATACATTGAGTAATGTCATGTGTTCAAAATACCAGTCGTGACTCAAAACTATTTATCATTGATCATTATACAACGAACATATGGACCTCAAGTTAAATGAAATTCATCTTAAATTTCTGGAAACTGCTAAAGAGCAAGAGCAGTCTGTCTCTTACCTTCTGGAGCAAACAGCACCCTGGCATGAAATTTAAATGGAACACAAAGATTTCACATTGCCCTAAATTAGTGAAATGGGCATTGATGATCATGTAGCTCCATCAGCCTTGCTCTGGCAGCATGTCCTAGAAGAACTGCCAGGTGGGAGAGAAACCTACAGCCTTTACCAGCTTCCAAACACCTCACACCAACAAGGAAGAGTTTTCATAATACATCATCTCTTGGAGATGGGTTATAATGGTGCTCGAGATTAAGTAACATGTAATTGAAAAGAGAGAATAAGATTATGGAAGTTTTAATAAATTGGTGAAAGTTTTAATAAAATGCATGTCAAAAAAAAGAAAAAAGAACACAGATCTTGTTATAAACAAGAAAGCACAGTTTGTTTGAACTTTATGCCTCTTATAAGCTCTTTTTTATTAATGTTTTCTTTACAAAGCTCAGCATGTCTTTAAAGCACTGAGCAAGTCACAGCACTCACAGTGGGCCCATATATTGGCTTAGAGCGGCTGGTGAAGTGCTCCCTGTCTGTGACAGAAATCAAGATTTATACGCAAATAAAACAGGCAAAAAAGCTATAAAGTTCAAAAAATTCATGCTCCCTACTTTATGCAGAGTTGGTTTGTGGGAATGGGTGTAGAACACTGGAAAACTCACTCCCATTTATGCATTCATCCCAGCCTATCGATCTGGTGTCCTGCACTGAGTATCCCACCCCAATCCAAGCTCAGGTCCCTGCACTGAATAACAGATGCAGCACCTAGGAGAAGGAATGCTGCACCCAGACCTGCTGAGCTGCTGTGGATTTGCAGCCCCATCTCCTCTCCTCTCTACTCCAGGCTCTGGAGGCACAGGGCAGGAGCAGTGCCCTGGATGCAAACACTCCATTTCAGCTGGGCCACATCAGAAGTGCCCCCACTCCTGCACTCCCCAGAAGGGACTCTTGCAGAGCTTCTAGCACAAGGCTCTAACTGAAGAAAACCCCCCTATCTGGAGAAAAATATCATAGTCCTATATCTGTGGCTTTGATGAGAAAAATGCCATCACCAATGGAAAGAATTTATCCCTGTGGTACAGAGCAGGAGTGTGACATGAATGTTAACAATATTCCAACACTGCTGGAAGCGTGGAGCTGTCACACACAGCCCTCCCCTCCACAGCAGACACTGACTGACATGCAGACACAGCCACCATCTGAACTGAACTCACACAGAGTTGCAGAAGAGTCACAATTCATTTTACTTATTGCATATTGTACTTTACATTTAGTTATTTCTGCTTCTAGCTATATTACTTAATTAATAATATACTAATAGCCAAATTACAAACTTTACTGTTTTGCTGAGCTGTCCAGGGTCAAAAACTATCCCTAATGCAAAGCAATCTTTAGCTGCTCTCTGTATTTGGGGAAAATGGGCAGCAAAATTCAACAGATGTCATGCACAATTCTTTTGATAGGAAGCTGTAAATCATCTTCCCAGAAACAGAATTCATTTACTTTCTAGCAAGGGCATCTTTTTATGCCATTTATGAACTCAGTAGAAAATAATTCAAAGAAACCTAATAGATATTATATATTCTGTTTTGGAGTTCTCAAATGGAATATTTAAGAATATTGATTTTTGTAGTGCAGTTACATGGTATTCCCAAACATTAAACTTTAAGGTGTTTTTAAGGCACATACCTGAAAACAGACATCAAATTTCCATTAGCTACTTTCTTGCTTTTAGAAGAAGAGACCTTGCTTTTAGAAAAGTGCTCAAGACAGCCAGGGACACAAATCCTAAGGACTTTTAATTACATTTATAATCATGTTTCTGTCTGGCATTTTTGAAAATAAAAACAGCACAGAAAGACAAAACAAACTGCAACTCAGGCACTCAGTGCCTTGGTTCACTTCCCAGCTCCGCCACCAGCTTTGTTTTTAGCGATGGGCCACTCAATCTGTCTTTTTCTCTCCTACAGCAGGTATAACACTCTGATCAGGAAATACTTAAGAGGTACATCTGGGAAGAGACCATTGTGCTGACAGAATTGTTACATACTTTGAAAGGTAAGAAAGACTGTTCAAATGGTCAATATTTAAAAGTCCAGGTAGGAAAAAAAAAAAAGGGCAACTCCAAAAGAGAAGGCAGGAAGAACACATAGCCCCTCCAAAGTCAATGGGAGTTTTGCCTTTACTGCAGTCAAGATTTCTGTGTTAAACACTCAGGGATCCTGTATCCAGTCCCTAAACTGGTTCCACCTGATGCAGTATCACAATATATGCACATATTTCACAATATGTTAAAAGAACTGTACAAGGGGAACACTGAAAACCTGCAGCCAGTGTGCTCAGAGGAGGACAACGTGCTGGCATGTGTGAATTAGGATTGTTTCAATTTATAAAATCATCTTTTATAAAGACAGGAGGATGACTCCTGCAGCATTCACATTTTCCAACACAGCCAGAATCTTTCAAAGCCCAGCATGCTCAGAATGAGATCCCAAGTTCCATGTATTACATCGATTTTATAATTGATTATCTTCTCAGGGTCATATCTGGAAAGCTGAAAGACATAATTTTTTCAACTGATTTGTCTCCCTGGACAGCTGCTGCTTACAACCTCCAACTTTCCAATAGATGTAGATGACAGCACAGTGAAGGATGGCTCGAGTACTGTGATCATTCACTTCTACCCTGTGGGCTGCAATCCAAGACTTTCCTACACCTCATTTTTTTCATGCTGTAAATCATCATTGGGAAGAAAGCATCCTGATTTCAACTAATGTGAGGGCATTTAATTGCTCACCAAAATGTTGTGAGGGCTGATTCAAACATAACTGGTGTGAAGCAACATGTACACTCCCACTACTGACCACAGTTCCCTGTGCTCAGCAGTTCATCTGAAGACACATCTTCCCTTTAAAGCTCAATACTTCCAATACCTTGGTGTTCTAAAGCCTGTCTTCCCAGGTACTTACTGCCTTATAACTATACAGCTAAGAATCCAAAGTCCACTGAAATCAATATGAGTCTTCCACTGACTGTGAGCTTAGATTTAACCCCAGAAAGATTTGGCAATGTCAGGCTTTCATACGGAAGTCCTGTTCTTATAACCTGACAGCCAGTCACTGATCTGTGAGGTCCCTTTGTGGGTCACAGACACCAAGGACAGTGGTGAGGCTGAGAATGTGGCATTGCCATAGCTCCTTGCAGCAATGCAACTGCGGGGAACAAAATCATACATCAGGAGCAAGAGAGTAACTGCCTGTGAGTTTGTCACCTGTCCCAGCCCATCTCCCAGGGCAATCCATACGGGCAATTCCTGTGAAGAATTCACTTACACACCCCAGCAAGACACTGCCAGAGCTGTGTGCAAGCAGGGGCCAACAGCACCACTCGGGCTGCAGGGAAGATGAAATGGGAAAACCATCCATGAAACACTGGGGAAAGCTAAGAATGCAGAGAACAAATCCTCTTAGTGGAGGCTGTGCAGCAGCCCCTCTCCCATCCCACTATGCTTCCAGCATGCTGGAAAAGGAGCTGGCATTGGCCCCTCTGGTAAGGACACCTGGCTTAGTGACCGTGACTTGTCGAAGATCTCAGAGACCCTGCAGGCAAGGAGTTCACTGCTGGGGGCTCCTGCCCTCCAAGCACACCTCTGCATGCAAGAAGGAAACAGCCTAGTGGTTCCTCTCCAGAGCCCTGGCTCCTCTCCAGGAATGGGATTTGTTCCTCCAAGTGCAGAGGGATCATGTTGTAATTTTTACTAAACACCACCGTCCTAGCTGGCTTTAATTCCTGATTACTTCTTCAGAAGTTACCACTTCGCCTTAGCTGGCAATTATTTTGCTGTGATTAATTACTGGTTTCAAAACTACCACCTTCATATTTACTGGGCTATATTATAAAGGGCTTTAAGCCTCTAAACCTTTGCATTTTATTCACAGTAGGACAGAAGTCCAGTTATGGTCCTCTAGTACAAAATGCATTACACAGACCTACCAGAAACCAATTCCTGCTCCAAAGACTTTACAATTTAAAGCTGTGATTGAACACTTGTTCACATCCTTATCTTGAAGGAGGTAGGTTGTTCTAAAGACTCCAAAGTGATTATTCATCCTATTCATGAATTCAAGAACATGAATATGTATTTGCACAACTGGAAAAGGCCACAAGAGTTGGAATAACAGCAGGAAGATATAAAGAGAGATAATTGTGATTAATGCAATAAGCAGTGGTTAGAGAAGAGTAGCTGCCAAGCTGTTGCTGAATATTTTATTGGCAGTGCACTAGGAGCAAAAGTCAAGGAGAGATTCGAAAAAGGGCAATGTAGTATTTTGTTGGCTTTTAGGAGAGCCTTTCTTGTGCATTATTATAGGAAAAAGCACAAAAAAGTCTGATGGAGATTGGATTAATGGCTTAATTTCTAGGGAGTATTAAATTACCTGGCATATTGCAGAAACATTTATAATTTATAAATAAAATTACATTAGCAATTTACACAAAGCTTAGAGAAATAGTCTAGACAAGAATTATTATACTGAAATCCAAGGTTCATGCTACACGAGCGTGTTTAACACCCCAATCCTGTAAGAGGAGCCACTTCACAGAAGAAGACATCAGTTCTCCTACTTTCCCTGCTTCTGCCCTTGTGCAGACAGGAGTCAGGACTGAACAGCAGTGCTGGGAAGAAACAGCCCAGGGGAGCCACTCTGCCACTGCAGGTGAATGCAATCCCACTCCAGCTGCACCACTTGTGGATTGCAGAGCATCAGGAGCTGGGCAGGATCCTTCACATCATCCATCACAAAAATGCATTACAGAGAGGGAAGCTAGAAAACAACATAAAAATCTCTTTCTGCTAAATGATGTTATAGATCGTGGGTTTTCTTCACATGTGTCAGCATTTTACTTTTAGAGGGATGCTTCCCTGTTGTGGCTAAAACAAATGTTGCAAGCAATAAAAATAGTACAAGGCTACAAAGCGCCATTTATCAGCTTGCAAAGGCCACACAGCTGAGATCTGCAGGAACAGGACAGGAATCATGGTCAGCTCAGAATTACTTCAGCCTCAGGGATGAGGGTAGGTTTTGTCATCCTCTTCTCTGCTCTACTGTCCATTGAACATTCACAGTTTAAAATTCACTTTACTCCCCAGTAAATTTAATTTCTAACCCTCCCTATTTTTAGCTACTATTTGAGATTCCCTCATTTTTCGGGCCATCAAGAGGTACCGAAAACATTGCCTGCCCTTTTAATAGGCATTCTGGGATTTGTAGCAGTAAATTTTGCCTGCAGAAAGCTACACCAGTGTGATGAGCATCGCTGATAAGGGGGTCTGGCCATCCTACAGAGATAAAGGACGAGCTACCAAGAGCCTGAGTGGCAAACAGGCATTATCACACAGAGAACACATTATCACACAGGTAACCCTTCAAGGAGTGCAAGGAGGTCAGAACCAGCCCTCAGCTGCACTGTGACACCAAGGGCTGCCTGCAGAGTGTGACACTATTCCTGGCAAAGAGGGGGACAGAATCTAGATGAAAATAATTACAACTTGAGTCCAAGTCCTACTTTCAGAAGGTAAATTGAATCCTGTACTCTCTTCATGCACAAAACTCTCTGTGATGGGTCAGGGGGCTCTGGGAGCTGCTTGTGTTTGTTGGAAGGTGCCCTGTCCTGTGCCTGCTCTCCATCCCGTGCCAGGGCGATGGGGAGCATGAGGGCATTCCAGCGCTGCAGGTACTGGAGCAAGACAAACTGCAGCACTGCCACAGAGCTGCTGAGAGCTGGGGCTGAAAGCTACAAACAACGCAGTAGAGAGAAGGAGGTAATAAATACCAGATGGTGAAAAATTTCCAGCAGTTGGTTAGCTGGTGAAAAAAGGGATTGAAACTCTCGGGTTTTAACATCTTTATAGATAGCTGTGGCTAGGCAGTTCTGTTCAGGAGTTGCCAATACAATTTATTTTAAATATTCTAAATATAATGCTAAAAGTAACAGAAAACTGAATCACTCACATGGAGTGCCCTTTCTAATAATCTTTAAAACACGTCTACACTTAATGTCACTTTTTTCAACTTCTGCAAAATGTACTTAAGCAATGGATTCTGTGCAGCAGGGAAGTATTAATTTAGCATTTTAGTGTGAGCCTGGTTTTGCTCAGTTAACTTCAGGCTATTGATGTTTTATTGAGTGAATAAATTACTCAGCTCCTATTTATTACATATCTTTATTTGGCTTTATATCTTGTGAGTGCTGGGGATGAATGGAGGCAGCTGAGGCCAGAGACTGGTGAGCTGCTGGGCACATCAAGACCTCAGACTTCTGATCCACTGGCCCAAACCACAACCAGCATGAGCTGCATTTTATCTTGTAGGAAGGCTGTGATGTGCAGAGGAGGCCATGAGCCTGCCTGCTCAGGAGCTGCCTGGGCGCACAGGAACATAATGCCTTGGTGCCTCACCAAGCTGTAATGGCTCGCTAAGGGCTCCTCCTCACTATGAGGAGCAAATCAATGTCCCAAAGGGAAGAAAGTCTCTGGAAGCTCGACATGGGAGAATTGCAGTACCTAGCAGTGATTTCACTGTTTTCGCTGCAGATTGGAGCATTCCAGAAACAGAGGAAGCATTAAAGTGTTTGGGTGCCAGCAGCACGCTGTCACTACTGGGATTCAAGCATCTCCTAGCAACCAAGAGGGGCTGGTCATCCCCAGAACTGTGTTTGTTTTGAGGAGGAGCCACACTTTAGCTGAGCTTTAAATAGAAGGCCTAAGTAAATAATTTACCTGTTTTGTAACTCCTACCATATAACTAAGAAATAAGCCTGCTCTTGTAAAAATCCCAAGCTGAAGCAGCTGCTAAATCCCTCTCCTCTAACAACTTCTCTGTGAAGCAAAGTAATTGCTTTTAAATGCTGCTCAATAATTAGCAAAACTAAACTGAAGATTAATGGTTTATAGTTTTCATTTGTATTTCCACTAGAAACAAGGAAAGCAGCCAAGCAAATATCCAATTGTCTCTGTGCACAGCTCTGGTACAGTATGACCAAGCAAATGAGTTCTGTGTTTTCCAAGGAGAAGGAAAAAAATCTGTCCTGCAACAAACATGCCTTTACCTCTTTGAACCTTGGCTGTTGTGAATTTTCAAGCCAACAGTTTCCCTTCTGAGATTATTTTTTCTGCTTGCAGGAAAAAAAGTCAAATCCTGGGATGGGGATATTATACACCCATCTTTTCCATAGTGTACAGTAACTGATCATGTGTCTTCTGATGCCCCTTCATAGTTCTGTTTAATAAATGCTAATGACTAATATACATACAAACAGTATCCATTTTTTATCTAGAAGAATTTTAATTCAGAAGATTTGGTCTCCCTGGCCTGCCAGCCAGTTTGGATTTGGGCAGGGACGCTGTGAATGGGTCACTCCGAGGTTTAGAGGAAAGTTTCAAGGCTCCCAATGAAAACAATGCTTGAAGCAACTGTTCACACTTGAGATGTGTCTGCTTGTGTGACAGGCCTGAGCACAGAGATTTACTCCCAGCTGACATTTTGCCACTCTTTTACATAAGAGGCCAAGTTGGGAAAAACACAGTGCACACAGGTGACACTTCTTATATTTTGGAAAGATTATAATGACTTTTTTTTCCACTATATACTGTTACTCATGAAATTCATAAAGGGCTTTGCAAGAAGTATTCCATTGTAGTTAACACAATGAAACACTAAACTTTCAGAAACAGTGGGACATTATAAAAGTGATTTTTTAAAACACTATGACTATGGTGAGTGAGGCTGCAGTTACCCCACACAGCTGTGTATAACACACTTTTACAATTACCCAGGTGTCCTTACCTCTTTCAACTCAGATGATACTGAGAAATCAGAAATGCCTTCCAAAACAGCTTTGCCAGTTCATAGGTTAAAGTCTTTAGTATTTTTAAAGCATTTATGGAGTAGAATCTCCTATTTTCAGAATTTCAAACAATTTCAAAATACCATTTCTTGGTATTTACTTTACATTTGAAAACAGAAACATACTATAAAATTATAATAAAACAGCATTTTCCACTGAACCCTATGTTATTAAATGCATTGCTTTTAAGGGATATTTTGAATACTAACTAGGAAGATAAATAAAACCCTGCAGGGGCCACAGGTCTGCAAAATCTCCCCTCAAGGAGTAGGGATGCCCCAGGCTCTGTGTTTCTCTCCAGCTGTTCTCCAGAAGCACAAAATATCTTCTGCTACTCAAAGGGCTCATTTCAGAGCCAGGTCTTGGTCTAGCAGTACTTCCCAACAGCTTCCACAGTGCTGCTGAGAGATTGGTAAAAGCAGTGGGAACAAAACAGAAAATACAGTTTAAGATGAATCAAGGGATCAAGTTTCTGGGCCAGACAGCCTTTTTTGTCTAGGGATTGCTTTGGTCCTGACAGCCTCGCAAACACCAGCAGAAACAATTGAGTGAAACTGAAGTTTTGCCTTCAAAAAGGAAACAAAGAACTTCTGTACAAATATTGAATTTCGTGAACAGATTCTTTTTTTATCACCTACTTCAAAAAGTCATTTACAGCAAGTGTGTTGCATAAGCTCAGGATATCGTTTGTCACACTTGTATCGACTTTCCCCACACTGTTCACTGTAACTATGAATAAGATATTAACTTGTCCCATTTAAGTGCTTCTCCTACTTTTACTCCACAAGCACAGATAGAGTTGTGCATAAATATGTATCTTTTTGTTAAATGTAAAAATCCATTTTGCAGGGAGGTGGATGTGAAACACAGCAGGGACTGTTATTGCACTTATCATGAATTAACTGAATCATCTGTTGAGACATTCATATTTTCAAGTCTTCAACAATTACATCTATATATAATTATTATGCAAAGAATACTCATATCTGAGTACTTAAAAAGATTTCTATGCAACCACTTGGGAATCTACTCCCAAATTCTGTGTGTGTGTGTAAGGGTAAATGTGAAGACTCTCCTGGCAATGTGTGTACTTTAGAAGCTCTTTTTTAGGGGCCAGCCAGGACATGAGCACCAAGAAATGCACTCCTGTGACACTGATAGGTGACTCCAGGAAAGGGCCAATTCAGGTTCAGCACTGCAAAACCCACAATGAAGTCTTTTTCTCAAAACACAACTCCTAAGCCCCTGAAACTGTTTGGAGAAAAGAACAGAGCAGTAATGGAAAAAATAAGAAAACAATGAAACCATGAATATGACCCTATTCACAGATGCCAGTAAAAATATAGAGCTATTATTACTGGAAACATTTCTAACACAATAGCAGTATCTCTCTAACACAACATTTCAGGATTTCAAATAGGAGTAGAATAACATCATGTTAGTGCTTCTTGCAAACATAACCGCGAAAAGGTGATGTTTCCTCTATAGAGGGAGAGAGGTACTGGCTGCTGGTGGGTCGCTGAACCTTCCTGCTCTGGGGTAATGCATTTTGGGGAAAGAAACTTTAATCTGACATGTATTTAAACTGCCTTTCAATGTAGGGAAGCATGAAATTGTTTTCCTTCTTTGATGCCAATCCCTTCTCTATGGTTTTACCAATGTAAGGGATATAGGACATAGCAGACTGTAGGAGAGGATATAAGATACTCTAAGTGGAAATTAAAAGCAGTCTCTGGGTAAGGATTGAAGTTAAGAGCTATAGGAAAGGAGATAAAATCTGATTCAGGTCTGAGTTTTGGTTAACTATGAAGGTACCATGTAATGGGAAAGGATCCACTTCAACACACTGGCAGCAGGAGTTAGTGAGTCATAAATGATGGAATTTGATAAGGAAAATGAAGTTCCCAAAATGCAAAGATTTCATTAAAAAAAAACCCCAAAACACCTCACACTCACTGACACTAAAGTAAAAGTAACTCTGTGCATTAGGCAGTATCATTTTGATAGGCTGGAAAGGAAGGAAGGAATGTTTTAATAAACTAATAAAGAGACACAGATGATTAGGCCAATAAAACTGAGAAGATGGAGTTTCATTATCCTATCCTGTACTGCATACTGTGCACCCAAGTGTGTTAAACGGAAACCTTCAGCTGCACGACTTCAGGATGTTAAAAACAACACAATAACAACATGTACTTGGATGCCAATAATGGCACCGTAAATAGACATAAATTTTAGCAATCAGAGCACAGCTGTCATTAAATGCATAATAAAAGCCTCCAGCTCAACAAAGTGGGAGTAAAAAGCAAATCAGAGGTGCCTGGCTGCTCTGCAGGCATTGGTTGTGCTGACACCACACAGACAGAGTTTTAGCACATAAAATTAGGTATGGACTTGTAGCACTGGACTCTCGGGGAAATTTTATCCTCTCAGAAGTTTGCTGTTGCCTTTTGGAGACTTCACATTTGATGTTCAAGCTGGTCACTAAATATATATATATTTATATTTTGGGTATAAAATATTTATACTTACATAATTTTCACTAGAAAATGTTAACTTTGAGGAACATTAAAGGATTAGAAAGGGATAAACATAAGAAGGACATTATCAAGACCATCCATTGAACAGCCAGTGTATCAGTCTATTTGCCAACATGGAATTTTTTACTGAGTTGTCTCAAGCACCAAAATCCTTTCAGGTGCATTTGCAAATAACGCATTAAGTAATCAATTAGTTGGCTTCCCCAACTGCATATATGGAAAAAGTGAGAATTCATGCTAAAAAACTCACCTACCAACAATTAATCATCCATTCTCCATTTAGACAGAAAGTACCAATCAGGGAATGTCTATCAATTTGTTTTCTTTATATCACTAAGTACAGCAAAAATAAACAAGGATAAGATTATTCAAACCACTCAGCATATTAGTCTCCTTTTAACATGCTTTGATGAGGCAAGTCACCATCATAATGTTGTTTAAAAACTAATTTGTATTTTAAGTACAAACCAATTAATATCATCCTAAAAGCCATGCAGAGTCCTTGTTTATGAGGAAAACTGCACAAAACAATGAACTCCATCTCAGTTCTGTCTCCTGGCACACTGATGTTTTGCACTGATGGCTGGAGATCAGGCACTAACTGGTCCCAGTGCCCTCCCCTGCTGCCTGGTGGCACAGGTTCCCTCTGCTGTCCCCCTGCTCCAGCCATCCTCCCTGGGCATTGCTGTCACCACTCTGAGAGTGTAAATGCTCAGAGGTTTGTAATGGAACTCCCATGGGACTGAAATACTGCCTAAAGAAGGACTACCAAAAAAATTAGATTTAACAAAAGGCTTCTGCATTCAAAAAAAATTAATTGCTATGTAATTTCACTTACACCATATTAAAATACATTGTGACAGGATTCTGTTATCCAAATGCAACTTGTGATACTACAAAATTTTCAATATGAAAAAGAAATCTACAGAATTATCATGCTTGGGACTCTGTGCTCCTGTACTCAATTCTCACTAGATTTACAAGGCATCAGCAATGCTGCTCTGAACTAAGTACAAGAAAGCTTTGCTTCATACTGCAGAACAAGTCACTAATAGGAAATGAGAGGCTGCAAGTATTACAAAGCCTCACAGAGGAAAATGGAGACACTCCTTTCCTATGATCCTTTGTAAATGGTCTCTTGAATTCTCAATCCAGCTCTGCCATTGACATTCCCAGACTATTCAAAGTCTGTCACAAAAAGTTCATACAATGCACCCATGGATGGAAAGAAGAGACATGCTGCACTATCTGCCACTGGCAGAGACTGGTAACTCCCCCTCCTAACACAAGCACCTCAGTGTGATTGCAACTCAGGAGGTGTGAATACCATATCCCACCCAAGAAGGAAGTTAGGATGACTGTTTCAACCTTTTTCTTTATTTTTCCCCCAAAATTGTAAATATATTTGGATATTCAAAAAACTCATTCTCTTACTGCTCAAACTGGTGCACTGGCAGTGACTGGGCACAAGGATGCCCAACAGTTCCTCCGAGGGCCAGCCAAGACCTTCCAGGGTGCCTGTGTAACTTGTATGTACTGCCAAGAGTGTTCTAGAGAGAGCACACAGGTCTGGAGACATCAAAATGTGTCATTCAAAATAATGCAGCACAATGTGAGCATGTACCAGTGCTGATAGCATGTGGAGAACCAACAGCAGAGGTTTAAGGACACACACTCGGGCTGCCTGGCTGCTGCAGGGGCTGGCTCCCATATGGAAAGGGCACTCTGTCATCCTCTCAGGGCACAGCCTCCCATGGAAAATGTCTGAAGTGAGAGTCAGTACTTCGAGCTGCTCTCCAGACTGGCATTTAACAAGCTGTCAGGATGACTTAAAAATAGCACAGGAACTCTGCAAAACAGAGTTCTGGTTTGCTTGCTCTGCTTTCCCTGCTGTGATTTTATCAGGAATTGGCCAGCCTAATTTAGCTTTGCTAGTTGCCAGGAAATAGCATAGTTTTGTTTTAAATTTGCTTCTTGGTTTTGGTTTTTCAAAATGATCCACCCCTAATCACCCCTCAATGACAGGCTACAGCAGTTTGCACCAGAACCTGGAGCAGGAGTGCTGGGCCCTGTTCTTGCTCCCACTGCTGATGACAACGTGGCCACCAGGCAACTCTTGTGTACCCTCATGCTTACAGGCCCAGGTTTATAAAAGTGAGTTATAGTTACTGCCCTGGCTGGAAAGCTGACACGTTTATAAATGCTCAGAAGCAGAAGTACCTCATTACAGTGTTACCTTGTCAAGGTATAAGCTTTTGGGTTGAGTTGGGAGGAAGTGTGAAATAAAGGAATATAAATCACCTGCAACACTGACACTGAAGCTGAGACACCTTCCAGCTGGCTGTGACTTTGAGTTGCTTGCAAGACTGAGATCCTCCAAGCTCAATCAACAGCTGTTTTGTCAGTTTGAAACTAATCCAGCCAAGGTAAAAATCAAGGCTTAACTTGCACAGATAAACTGAGTGATCATGCAGCTTTTCAAAATGTAATCCATTACCTTGGTTAGAACTTAATATTAGACATAACAATAATATGTTTTTGAACAGGATTTCAGATTACTAAAAATAGAGATGTCATTTGGAAAATGTCACAGCCTTGGTAAGCAGATCTGGGAATGGCTGAAAGTACCCAGAGGAATATTAAAAGATAAATCTTTCATATTTAGAATTCATCAAAACATAGTATGAGGATCTCTTGGATTTCTGGTTTATGTGTCTGTCTTTCAGTTTGCCTTTTTGCATTACATTTCAGTGTCTTGAACTTGACTTCCTCCTTCAGATACAAATGAAAGCTATCCCCAAGGAATTTACAAAATTCTACTAGTAAAGAAGTTATAACTCTACTACCTGTTTGCAGAAAGACCTCAACCCAGAAAGTCCCTGGGTAGCTTCTCTTTTCACTTTCCTTTAGGTGTTCTATTAGAAAAATACTTTCCAATATTTTTGAGATCAAATTCTCTTCTAACAATCCCATTTTTACCTTGCTTTTATGAGACTCTGAAGAACATTTCTTGGTCATCAGCCAGAACTGTATTTCTTTTCATGTATCAAATTCCATCTGCAACTGTTATCCAGTTGCACTAAGACTATTCTTTAGCTAAGCAATATATTGCTTTTCCACCCATTTTCCTTTTCCAGTCTTTCCAGTTCTTTAGCTAACTCTTCCGTAAAAATCTAAAAGTACCCCACCCCTGGCTTATTTCTTGTTCCATCACACAGATCAAATCAGTCAAGGGCTCTTTTGCAATCAAAAAACATGAACTAGTGTTGCTGAGCTGTTAGGCAAGAAACCAAGCCTGACCTTATTTCCCAGTGAGCACTTCCACCTCCCACCTTCACAGGTGTCTGGGTCCCTACCACGCACTTCAGAGATCCAGGACTTCCCAGACTCTGGCAGCAGCTGCCTACATTCCCAGTTTCAAAGATGGGATCCAAGAAGTCTTCATGTAGGCACCAAACATGATCCTGGTTCTCTGAAGTCTCACCTGCCTAAAATCCCCCAAGGTTCATGGATCCTGCTCCAGGTAAACTTCTGCTGTCCCTTCTGCTCTGAGTAATATACCTCAAACGGCAAACTTCTATTTGTTTTTGTATATTTGAATAAATCCCTCCCCAAAACAATGCAAACTCTTCTGGTTTTACTGAAGAACAAATTAATTTACACAGGTATGAAGGATACTGTAGCTGCTTTTAGGAAATGCCCCTTGCACATATTGAAGAGGAAACTGGGTTGTCAGACATGAGTTTCTCTCTTCTTGTTATTCTCACATAACCCTAACCAAAAGAAATAATTAGAAAGCAAAATTCTCCAAACTCCAAGTATGAAGAGGAAATGTGGGCAAAAAAAATATTAAAGGTTCCAAGAAACAGAATTTGTATAACTTAAATCTGTAGGCTGCCCTGCAAACCATATTTCTTTCTGTTTTGAAAGCAACTGCTCTCTGCATTCACAATTCAGCCTAACAAATTCCATAGCAACCCTGTGAAGTGCACCAAAACCAGACCTCAATAAGTCACAATAAGAACTCCAAGAGCCTAGGACAGAAAGAGGTCCCAAAGCCGCCTTGAAAGAGCTGAGTTCTCAGGACAGTTACCAGCCAGCACTGACACTGCCTCTTCCAATACTCCAAATGCTGTCTGTGTCTCAATTGCCTCCAAACCCCGTTTTCCTCTGCAGCAATACCACTCTTACTCTGCAGGACTCAGCAGCCCCTGGAAGAGCAGGGCTTGGGGTCAGTTCTGGCTGTCACAGCATCCTCACAGGCAGCTGTTGCAGTGACAGGACCACAGAGGCAGGGAAGGACCCATCAGAAAACAGTCCATTGATGTGTATGGTTTATGTTGTAACACAAATTTGTGATCTTGTCACAGTAACATAACAAATACCTAAGAAGTAACATAAGATATAAGAAAAATGTATTTTTGGTTGCAGTAACTATTGAAATTTTTAGTTAAAATTTACATGAATATTTATTATCCTCTCTCAGTCTCTAGCAACTCCCCATTAGCTGCAAGAAGGAAATACTTATCTGGTCCAGCTAAGTCAAAGGAAATGAATATAAATAAAAACATTTCGGGGATAAAATTATTTCATAGGAAATTCAAGTAACTGATTGTTCCCCTAGCAACACTGAGCATCGACAGGGATAAACTCAGGCAGGAGATTGCTTGGGTTTGCGGAAGAAAGGACCAGGACATACTGTCCACTTGGAATATTGCAGCAGCCTGGGTGCATCCGCAGATCCACATCTCGTAATGCTAAGGACTGAGTGTGAGAGGCACGGCAAGCTCTAGTAATGATTTTGCTGGTGCTAGATTAGGAACAAACTCCACTGGGGATGCAGGTGAGGAGCTGGGAAGCCAGGGAGAGGACACAGCAGCCCAGCAGGCAGCCTTGGAGCCAGCCTGAGGGCACCCACAGCAGGGAGCAGCCTTCAGGGAGACCATGCCAGGAGCACACAAAGACTTCAGTCTCCAAAGCTGTTTAAACAGAACTCAAAATCCTAAACAAGAACAACACAACTCTCGGGATACAAAACACAAATCTTCTAATTCCAAAACAAGTCCTGCCTCCCTTCCCACCACTGTGTCCTTGCAAAGTTGCCCTTCCCTCCCTCTTTGCTTTCCACACACCTGCTGTGACTCCCCCGGCCCATGTGTCCCTGTGTCTGCCTGCAGCCATCCCATTTCTCTTCTCCCACTGCCACCTGTGCCCTGAGCTCGTGCCCTGTGTGTGTCTGCTCCTGGAGCTGCTCGTACAGCATTGCTGCTGTGTCTGCTCCTGGGCTCCTGGCACCCATCCCAGCAGGGCTCTCCAGCCAGACAGCAGAGACCCGCACAGCAGTCCTGATGTCTCAAATGCTTGTCCTTGGAAAATTCAAAACGAAGGAGCAAGAGCACTTCTCGTGATGTAAAAGACCAGCAGAGTGATAATAAACCCACCAGCCCCTTGCTTTTCCTGTAATGTCAGCACTAGGTCAGTACACTGAGGATTTAGGAAGGAGCAGCAATGAATCTGAAAAACTGGCATGCAGGCAGAGAGACAGCTCAGAGGCAGCTCTGTGCCTGCAGCTGATGATGTACAGTGTCCCATCAGGGAAACAATCAGGGCTCTGCCCTCACAGGACAATGCCAACGTGCACCTGCCGGGGAGTTTGCTCACCCTTCCTGCAGCTCCATTCCCACTCCTGCCCTGAGGGAATCCCAACCACCAAGGCTCTTGTGACAGCTTCAATGGCTAAACTACTTGTGGTTCACAGGATTTATGTTTTTACTTTCTCTATTTATCTGAAAAACTGTCAAGATCTTCCTTCATGTGACCAGCAAACTTTTTGGAACACACACACACATCTGATGTTGGAAATGTTTGCAGCTACTGACTAATCTCCTTGAAACCTGATTGCTTATTAGCACTGCTCTGAAAAGCAGTTCAGGATTTCTATAATAACCTCATTTTTTCTACATCTCCTGGTGTTACTATTTTAATTACAGAACCAAGAATGGGAAAACACAAAGACAGGAATGAATATACTTCCCAGGAAAATAATTTGCTCTCTGAATTATGTTCTAGGAGCCAGCAGAAATCCAATCCTGTTGTGTTTTTTATTTGTCATTTTCCCTGGAAGGTGTTATTAGCTCAATTAGCAGAGCTATCCATACTGAAATTTCTCCTTCTATCATTACTTTACAGCTCTTCAATGTAAAATTCAAGAGGCAGAACTTTGAGACACAATTTATGGCAAGTTTGAGAATCTTTCAGTCTTTTACCTCGTTACCATCCACTAAGCAGTGTATATAACTATTCCAGGTTTGGTAACAGACCCATGCAGAGCTTGTCTGCAGTCACGCCACCCCACAGCAGAGCCCCTGTGGACATTCAAGCACTCAGAGTGTCACTGCAAGGGCCTGACAGCTCCTGTTGGGGAACACAGGACCTGCACAGCTCAACTGGCCAGCGTGGCCACCAGCTGTGGGACTGGGCAGGTGAGGTACCCACATAAGAGCACGTGGGCACAGAGACCACCTTCAAAAACAAGAAGTTAATGATTTGATTGAATGCTAGTCCTGCCTTGCTGCAACAAAGTCATCTCAGGCAATAAGATAGTGTTTAAGTGCTTCTATCATTATTATTCTATTAACACACTCCACCTTTTATTGTGCCTGAAATAATATTGACTTATACCTTTCCTTAAGGGCAGTTCTAAGATGTGAGTGAGCTGCTACCTCTGCAGTATCTGAAACAGAGCAAACATTTTCTATCAAGTCTTCACCACTTCTCCACTTGTGTGCATCCACTGCTGTGCCTGGGAGGGATGCTAACTGCTTCAGCTGGGGACTCCAAGGGAAGCAAATTCCAGGGGCTGCCTGCCTGCCATGGTTGGTTCTCAGTGGGAGCCAGGAGTGAGTCCCTGACATTTCCAGAAGCTGTGCTTTGTGACTGCAGAAACCAAGCACTCCTTACATCTTCTGTAAGCCCAGCAGCTAAGTCAGAGAGCTGTCACACAGGAAAGAATATTTGTTTCTTCTCAGCCTGCCTTTCCCTCCAGATCCACTCTCTCATTACTGTGTACCCTGTGCAGAACAGGAGGTTGAAAGATGCGACCCAAAACCTCCCAGTCTCGGGGTAGCCCTGCAAACACAACTCCTACAAAACTACACTTCAAGAATGAGCTTCCAGGAGAATTCCAAATGCTGTCAATAGGGTTGTTCAACCTGTCTGAAAGGGCAAAAATACTAATGAAGGAGTCAGAAGAGATGAATTGTATGAGTCAACATGGCCTGTGCAGAATACATGCAAAAACCATGTAAGTGAAGGGGAAGCATTCAGTAGCTTGGTGTAATATTGTCAGTAGTTTTCACCATCACAGGACAGCGGCCCCAGCAGGATCTGTAAATTTGTCTTTATAATAAAGAAGCATTTCAAATATTGCAGCTGTACATGCAAACACCAACTATCAACAATAAAAATCATCTGTTCATTTTGTACCTCTATTTAACAAACTCTAGTGCAAAATACATCAACAGCATCCCTTTATCTGAAGTAAAAAAATCCTTCATTGGTAGACTGACAATCACTGCTGTTTCTGTAAACTGTGGATCAACTTCCCACACCTTAAATCAGCAAATTACTGTATTATTTATCTTGTGCTTGTCATTCAGAGCACCTCACCTTGAGAGGAAAGAAAGAATTTGTTTCTTTGACAGTGGCTGATAATGAGTACACTTGTACAAAAGCGTTTTGTAAGGGTCAGTAGCCTGTTACAGAGGGATTCTTATACAGCTTTTCATCACAGAGCAAATGGAGAACTTGCTTTTGCTCCTATCGAATCATATCCATTCCTGAAAATTACTGTGGTTCCCCTCAATTACAGTGTGATTGAGACAGAGAAGGAAAAATATCAGGTCAGTACTCATAGCATGGATCAACAAAACACGTATTACAACAATACAGAGATTCTGAATATCACAAAGCACTAGAAAACATTATGTTGCCATGTATCTCCCATTAACACCTGCCATGCTGGTCTGTAATGGAGACAGGGCAAGGCTTCAGAACACCAAATACATCAATCCATGAGGATCTGGCAATTTGTCTTGTATTATTCCAGCTGTACCATAGCTTCCATAGGTCGGTCATGACTGTGTTTGAAAAGCAGGTATATATCTCTGTAAAGGTAAGCAGGAATACTAGTCTTCTATTTATTTTATAATAATTTCTTTTGTATTATCTCACATTTGTGAAATGTTTCTCATTAAACCATAATTCCGCATTGAAATAGGATTAGTAATTTTCCTACTCTGAATCTACTGGTGTTCCTATCAGTACTTTGACATTCAGAATTGAATTTATGCTTCTGAACCACATTTCAGAAGGTTATTTTTGCCAGCAATTTATATTGTATTATTGTTATTAAGAAATAGGCTTAAAAAGAGAGCAATATCAAAGGCTTTTAGTTTTCAAAAGCTGAAGAGCTGATGGGAACAGAGGGAGCCCCATTTCTAACCCAGAACCACAAACCTAAATTGGCACAATGTGTTAGCAAAACAACTCAGAAGAACAGAAATTAGAGAACATAACAGACAGAAAGAATTGATTCATCCTATTGATTCAGAACAGCACCATCTGTATTTAACACTATCTAGAAATAAAACTCTTCCTAGTTCAGAATTTGCATGTCTAATAGAAATACCATTCCATTAAGGACAAAGCACAGTGGGAAACAGCCACCACCCCCATGTCCAAACAGTACAAAAAACTTTCCAGTTAAGACAGTTGAGACGATACACCTGAGTAGCTTTTCATGATACAGAAGAAGAATTATATGTAATCTGATAGCAGATGATCAGATGATCTTTAGAGTCTTTTGCAAGGGTTATCTCTTTCACAACACCTCTAAGACAGACACATCCCCAAGGCAACTTTCTGACTCTAGATAATAATCAACATGTGTGTACAAACAGTGGACATTTAGTGCAGATAAGGATAGAACAAGCTCAGTGTTCGGCTTGAAGTTGCCAGAAGAAAAGGGATAATGGGATTCCAGGTGACTAAATTGATTTTAAGCTACTTTCACATTCAGATCACTATCCCATGGGCCCTTTCCTCAGTCACTCCAGTTCATGGCCTAGGATATTTAAACTGCCATTCACATTAAAATGTCAGACTGTGAATTGTAGGGGCAAGACAGAATCAGTGATTTGCCTCCAGCATCTCTGCTGCACAGGCTGTAACCTCTGGCAACAGGGCAGAGCAGGAACCCAGGAGCAGCAATGGCTTAGTCACTGTTAACTGTGCCAAAAACTATACCCACAATCATGACTGGTGGAGAGCAAGGATCTTGATGATAGAGACATCAAAATTTAAGACAACAGGTATTTAAAGAAATAGAACTGAAACTGCAGCATCAATTCTCCACTAAATCTCTAGCTGTGAATAAAAATCAATGATAATCTTGTCTCTAACTTTTTAGGATGTGTTCAACAGATATATTACAAAGACTCTGAAAGCTAATGGAGCCTGGAATATGAGTTTCATCCTTAAAATGATATGTAACACAATTATGCATAATGTTCTACTGTGTTACAAATTTACAGGAGAAATTTGACTTCTGTATAATTGCTTATTTGACATTAGTGTCTGTGTAACTGAAATCAGATTGAGCTTTCAGCTTGTCAAATACTTTGTGCCCTTCCACCTGTGAAACATTAGAATTAGCCTGACTTTTCCACTTTAATCTAGCCCAAGTGAAATGTCCCTTCTGATCTTCTTGGCTTTAGGTAGTGTTTGCAGCCACCCACAGCCACCTCCACTGTCACCATGAGAAGTAAACATCCTTCTCAAGGACATGAGGCACAATCAGTACATCAAATCCAGAAAAGAGAGAAACATATTTCTCATGTTTCTCAGCATTTCCTGTGCAGTAGAAGAAACCTGATTACAAGGAGCAGTATTTACCCAGTTCTAAGTAGAATCAAGGTTAGGAGAGTCCCCCCTCTAGGACACAAGGTCATCACTCACACGTGGGTGATCAGTCTCCATCCCTCTCTGCACAGGATTTCCTCTCCTCCACATTCTGCTTTCATTATGTGGGAGACTATTTGGATCCAGACAGCACAAAGAACCAGCAACAGACCCATGCTAGGCAGAAACTTGAAGCAAGCTAAAAGAGCACCTTTGGCCAGCAATTAGCTCCTTCTCACCAAGAGATTTACTTCAAAAACAAAAAGTGGAGCTGAAGAACAAACAGACTGGCACGTTTAGCTGCAGTCAAAGGTGAACACATCCTCTGCACCTCTTTTCCCTCCCAGTAACAGATACTGTAGCCAAGAGGCTCCAGGCACTGATATAGGAGCACACTTAAAACCAAAATATTCAGGCTTTAAGTATTCTGAATTCTTATTTGAATGCACTGCTACACCGGTAAGGGATTTTTGTTTTAAATTAACAACAAGGAAAATATGAATAAAGATGATTTTGAATTCATAAAGATGAATTTACTCGGATTAAAGGAACAGGCATGCAAACATCTGACACAGCTAAGTTTCCATTATCTTGGAGCAGAAACAAAGGCAGCACCACAAAATCACTAGAAGCTAGGTTAAAAAAGACACTGTGAAAAGAAAACTGAAAAAAAATGAAAACCAACAGCAATGAAGGTTAAAACCCAATCCACATACTCTGCCTTTTCATACACATAATTCACTGCAAAGAAAAAAGATTATCTCCCACCAGTGGAATGGCTCATTGCCTCAAGGAAATACAAAACAATTACTGATGCAGAATAGAAAAAGACCACAGGATATGGGGAGGAATAATGTCATTCCCCCCACCAAAAAAAAAACCCCAAAAAAAACCACCACAACAAAACACAACAATCTTACTGCATACAAATGAGTGAAAACACACAGCAAAACGACATCACAAAACCCAGGGTGTAGTCATGTAATACAAAGACTTACAAACTGAGTTCTCCCATAAACAATGGGAATATTCTTCCCAGATTAAATTTTACCCACTCAAACAAACAGTCCATGCAAAAATCCAAGGAATATCTCATGAAGCTCTACCTGTGCCTCACACATAAGAAAATAATTTAAAATGCATGGCAACAAAGGAAGAATTGATCCTGATTTTTCGCTGTTATTTTAAATCAGGAATTATTTTACAGCACCCACTGAAATTACTGCAGCAAGACAGAAACTCTGCAGATGTAAAATGAAGTTCACACTCAAGAGAAAACACTGACTCCCTATTTTTGTATCTTCCTGCAGCAGAAGGTCCTTTTGTTATTGACACAGGGAAGGACAACACAAACAGCAAATCACTTTTGACCATCTTTTCAGTTTATGATTAAGATAAAACAATTTCCACATTTTTTTTTCATGTTTTGGTGCTTATTGCACTTTCATCACTGGTCTAACATCATGGAATGAAAACATCATGGAATGAATATTTTCAGGAAAAAAACAACACAAGTGGTAGCACAAAGTTTGTTTCTCAGGCAGGCAAGCTGCCATCCCTCAGAAGACAGCTGAGCCAGACAGTGTATAAATAACTCTGTCAGGAGAATAACTTGGTCTCACTGTGAAACCACTCAGCAGAGCCAGAAAGGTGGGACACAGCAGGTGTTACCAGTGCTCAAGCAGTTCCCTTTCTCCCCACATCATTTGCAACAGCTTTTGCCTCTTTCCAGCAGCATGAAGGCAGACAGGAATTTTTGTTCCCAAGTGGAGAGGTCAGGTTTTGTGAGAATTCATTAACTCTGACAATTCACAAATCTTAACTGTGCTGGGAGGTCACTGGAGCGACTGTGTGTCAATTAGAAACAGTCCTATGAAAAGAAAGGGAGCCAAACTCAAACCTGCTGAGAAGTGGAGGGTCACATCCCACCCAGCGAGATTTCTCTGTTCTCAGACACAACACACCCTTCACCTGCCCCACTCTGAGTAGCCAGAACTCACTGAGTGGAAACTCAAGGTCATTTGCAACAGTGGCAGCAGAGGGGCATGGATGCTCATGGAAGCACATGGAAACATTTGCTTACATCAAATATTGCTTTGGGGAACAGGATTCTTTTAAATTAACAAAGCTCGTACAAGAATTTTGGTGCATTAAACCATATATAACTTAACTCGTCACCTCAGCACTTCATATAAAAATTAAGATGCAAATACACACATTCTTCAGCTAAGACTTTCCTTGTACCTTAATTCTTTCTTCTTTACATCCAGAAGTGACAAAAAGGCTTTTAGGCCTGTCCCTAGCACTGTATTTAGCCAAACCCTTCTGGTGCAAAGTCTAGTGAAATTCACTTCATCACTTCCAACACACTTCCAACATTAACACAATGTTGTCTCACTTGCTGGCACGCTCAAGGACCCAAGGCTGGATGAGGATCACAATATACCCTTATATTTTATATAACCTCATAAAAATATGCAACATAAGGCACTAAAGCATCACTTTACAAACTGTTTGCTCTTGTGCTCTTACATTCCTTCAAGCTCCTTTTTCTCTCAGAAATTACAGTCCTCCAAAGAAATTCTGAAAAAAAGCTCCCAGCCTAAATGCAAAGTTATGCCATGGTTTTCTGACATGTAAAATATGAGGAATCCTTTGAGTCCCATCCTGAAGGCTGTGTGAAGTCACCATTTCCACTGACTTCAGGGAGAAGTCTGATACAAAGATGAACCCAAAAAAACCCCATAAAGATCCAAAATAAAGATACAATTCTGGATGTACTTTTGCTCTAAAGACATGTCTTGAAAGACTTGTACTTCCTTAAGAGAAGAAACCAATTCATTGCTTCCTGAGCTGCCAAATTTTGTTTCAAATCTTGTGATGGAATATGAATAGCTGGAAACATCAAAACGTTTTACTCTCCATCTGTTATCTGCCCTCCTTGGTAAAAACCATTACAGACTTGAATCCTCAGCTACACTAATTTTTTTTTTTTTTTT
>VXBU01013520.1:392615-476317 GCA_013400315.1 Bombycilla garrulus
TTTTTTTTTTTTTTTTTTTTTTTTTTTTTTTACCTGGAGTAAATGTAGACATTAGGATAATTCACGGCCAAATATTATTGTATTTAATTTTCTTTTAACAGAGGCAACAGCTAAGGTCAAGTCATCGATAGCCCAATGCCCTGTCTCATAACCAAAGCTTTTTCTGAGTAGTAATGCTTATTATTCTTTTTTATCCATGTTTTTTCCTTCCTCTATCCTCTCTATCTATGCAACATATATTTCTCTATTTTTTACTTTATTTTTACACTCATTTTATATCCATGTACTTCACGACCTCAGGTAAGGATCACAAAAATGATACTGATGACCTCCACACTGATGAAATTTTCTTTCTATTTGATTACTATAGAAAGAAAAAGTGGGCTTCTCCCTACTGTCATCACATTATCATAACACAGCAGAACATTTTTAGGCTTGAACTGAAAAATTAACTTCTTTCCTGCATGTTAGGAGTAATTGGTGTCCTGGTGACAATCAGAATGCAGAGAGGGGCAGGCTGTGCTTCTCACTGGCTGTGGCACTGGGAGGTTCCTTGATGCCAGTGGGATCAGGCAGGCATGATCCCACTGCTGCAGCACAGTGCAGCTCTCACATTTATCTCCTTTCCACATATGCCCAACATCCGTGAATACAAATGAAGGGATATGATGAAAATAAGTTTGTTTGTCATTGAGAGTCAACTGTGAATGACTAACAATCATTGAATAACCCAGTGGGTGTTTGATTACATTGCCTGCATGTTAGGTTTTTGAAGACTAACCTCTCAAAGCATATTTCCATCCTCTTGGCTCCCTATGAGAGGATAAACATTTCAAAGAAGGCACTATCTCCTGCAGTATTTGTTTGTACAGTGCCCTAGCTCAATGGGGCTCTGTTCTCCAAGCAGTCTTTAATGAGAAGTTCAACACCCATTTCCCTTTATAATCACACAATAAACAGTTTGTGTTTAGTCTTCTACTTCTATGGTAGGCAAAAGCTTTATTGATCAGATCCCATTAGTTGTTCACTTCAGCAAGAATCCTCTTGCTAGGTAAGAGAGAAGAAAGAAATTGTTTTTCCTCAGCAGCTGCATTCTTGCTTGTGTTCACTTGCACAAATAACTTTAGCTAAAGACTACTTTCTTTTTTCCTCCAAGAGAGGCATTTATTGAAATGCAGTTTAAGAGATTAGTTGAGAGGAAATGAAATTCTTAGAGAGCATTTCAGCTGTGAATACTGGTCTCATCTGGACTTCCAGAAATACTATCTGGCCACTTTTGCAAGTTTGAGAGCTTGGAAAGATTAGTAAATATAACTGGCTTACATGGCTGAAGGTGTTGCTACAAGGGCCAACTGATAATATAAAGAACAAACCACTTGTTCTAAATGTAACAGAGGCTTTGAAATAGAAAAAGGGCTTAAACAATGTCTAAACATTAAGGGAAAGGAGATAGGTTAGAGGCCAAAGGAAAAAAAAGAGAGGACACTCTCTATTTTGATTTCGCTTTACTGTAATGTTTTTCTTAAGCCAAACCACTGGTCAATCTATCTCAAGAACAACATGAACAACGCTTTCAAACTATGGCAACTCACTGAAGTTGGACCTTTTACAGATGAGCATCCACGGAAATTCCTCGTGATGCACACTGTTACATTTTGCACCAGACCCTGTAGGATAGCATTGCCTCAGATATGTCATGGTGAATTAGGACATCAGTGGAGCGTAATGAGATCCATGAAACCAACATAAAAGAGACAGAAATAGTCCCTTGATAAAGACATCCTCCACTCTTATCTGCCTTAGACTCACTGCCAAGCTGAGACAGCTCGCAAAAGTATCAGTTTAGAGTCACCTGTAAGGGTAGTTTTCATATAATGGGCAGCCGGTCAGCTCCCAGTGAATCTGAGCCCACCTGTTTATTTCATGCAGCAATCAAACATTAATGGGTTTCTGTTTAAACCTGTTCAGAGCAGAAATGGTGACTGAAAGAGATTAAATTGCATTCCATCATGGGTCTGCACAGTCAATGAGGTCTTTTCATCTTGCAATCACTTTTTTTCCTTTGTGATAAAAGGAAAGTCGGGATCTGTAAAAACTTCAAACACATTGCATTCTCCAAGCAAAGAACTTCCTCGTCAATTTATCATAGATATCGGCCTCTAGATTCTTCGTGTCTCGTGATAAGACCCAATGCCAAGAAAGACTTTTTGTAAAGGGCCAGCCTACAAAAATAAGCAAGGGGATTTGATTTCATACCTTAAAATTAGAAATGCATTATTGATAGAATCATTAATTATATATTTTGGATTTATAACCAAAATTTCAAGAAAAGCACAATACTTGAATGTACATAATTGCTATCACAGCATACAATCGCTTTTTTTATTAAGCACAGACCCCGTTTCCTCCTTATATGAATATTTTATTCTGAATACGTGTTCCAGTTATTTGGCAATATCTCCTTTTCCATTTCAGCCCTTATTTTGAAAGAAGGAAACTCAGATGTGAAGATTTCCCACTGATATAATCTAATTCTACTTCTAAATCAAAATTGGAAGTGTGATGTCTTAAAAAAACCCAAATCCTCCAAGCTCTCTCCAGGCCTCAGATCCACAGGCTGGGGGAACTGCAGGCACTTCAGGCCTTGGATGCATCTTCCCAGGCCTCTGTAAATCACAGGGTAGGACCTGCCTTGCCATGGTTTGCCCAGAATATTCACATTGCTGAAGGTTTCTGCATGGCAGTGAGTTGAGCTGCAGCCTTTCAGAGAGCTCCCTTTGTGTTTGTGAGCACATGTGCACCATTTTCTCTCAGAACAGGAGCAGAGAAGGAACCTGTCAGGTTTTCAGCCACCCTAGGGAAACTGCACTATTTTCTAACTGAAGGCTTGACCCAAGACTCCAGGGAGATTTATCAAAATATAAACCAGGCCAAGCAATGTAGATGTACCAGAAGGAAGATCATAAACTTTTGCGGACATATGTCCCACCATTTTGCCCTTGTGTGCTATGATGTGCCCCAGGAGCTGTAGGAGCTCTGGCCCAAAGCCTGGCAGGGGAGGATGAGCTGGGGGAGCTCAGGGCACAGGAGAGGCAGCAGATCTGCAGGGCCAAGGGGTTGATTCCCCTTCAGCCTCACCAACTTCTTCGTTCTGTGACAAAATGCAGCTCTTGTACATTAAATGCATTGATGAGTGATAGTGTCAGGCTTCCTTCACATAAAATTAGAGTCTTGCACTGAAGGATCTTTGGGTTATTTTTTTCCCTTTCATGGAATAATGAAGCTGTTTGATTCCCACAAACACACACACAACTTCCAAGCTCAGACAAGTACAGCAGAGGTAAGAGGTGACCCATGCTCTAATCTCATGGTTCATTCAGCAGTGACAAATATTTATAAAACATTATTTTTCAGAACTACAGCTCAGCTGCCACACTTTGAGATGCAGATTCAGTACCCCAAGTTACCACATGGGATTTAGGAGTTAAGACCTGATTTTCATCCTTCCTGTTTCACCACCTCACTGGTACAGTGGGGAAGTCTGCTCAAACCAGGGCAGTGGAGCCAAAAGCAATTCATGAGTACAGGTAACTACAAAAATCAGTTGTAACCAGCTGCTACATTAAGTAACTGAGAGCAAAGGGTCTGATATTCTTCTATTATTTTGCATTTCATTTCTCTAAGTACGACTACAGTAATAGAAAAACTTTAAAGTTACTGAGACTGAGAAAACAGGATTTTTGATGTCTTTTATGCTTACTTCATTCATAGTGTAGATACTAAGCCTCCTGCTTTAGAAACTGAAGACTGCTTCATTACTAAATGGCTGTGCACCATGGCCCTTACAAATCTCTATTAAACTGAGGATTAGGCAAGGGCTGGAACAGATAGACAGTATATTTTCATTCAATCTCCTTTAAAATAATGATGCATGCAACTTCATGTCATTACTCTTTAATGGTCTTAAGCCTATTTAATAGCACAGTAATAGCCCAAAAAGGAAAAGAGAATTATTTCCACATTTAATTTTCATCGCAAAAGTGAATGTGGTTCTTTCCATGGCAGATAAGCAGCTAAAGCTGCTTGGTACCTTAACTGGGATATGACTGCATTAGCTCTGCTACATTACAGCTGGGCTAATGAAACAAAGCAAAATTATGAGCTTCAGACTCCCTGGAGTATCTGGAAGTAACATTTGGCTTGTTTCTAGGGAGGTGCACAGGGACAGTGGCGCGTGCAGGTGACAGACCCAGATGTGACAGGCTGGGCCTTGTGGCCCTACACCACGGTCCCTGGCACAGGTCCTGTGTGGGGCTGCCCAGGGACTGCTATGGCCCCGGCCACGGAACCTCTCATGCAGCAGGAGCTGGTATTGCCAAGGGAATAGTCGCAAAGCTTTGTTCTGTCCTTATTTACACTGCTGGAACTCTGTCAGTGTTGTAGATCCACTCCTGCTGCACCTCTGCAAAAAGAGTTGACACTTGGGCTTCCCAGTTCCTCCAACTCAAGTGGAAATAAGAAGTTTCTCCTTCTTTAAAAAAAAATGATTATCACAATCCACTAGTTGTAACCTAGGAGAATATCCTACTAGTTAATTTTTTAAAAATCAGATTCAGATGGAGGTTGTGCAATTCAGACTCAGGGTATCTGAGTCAAAGTTCATAATCTTTCTTTTAATGCAATAATGTGATTGATTTACTGTATTTGTATTTCAGCTTTAATTATCTTCTCCAGGATTGTTAGTGGTTCCATGAGATTCCTTCCAAGTTCTAATTATACATACTGGATAGATTAGCCAGTGTTTGATAACCTTTTATAGCCAATTGACTTCAGCTTCATGTGTACAAAAATCCAGCCTGGGGAAGGAAGAGCAGGTGTAGCAAACTTCTAAAATAAGTGAAGCACAGCAGCTCCGCCCCTGCCCTCCTGTGCTGGTACATGAGCTCCACCAGAGACAAAACTCAGATCACCCAGACAGCAGCAAAGAGCCTGCTTATGTGCAGGACCCAAGAGGTATTACACAGATATTTAATATAAAGTTCTACTCTTTAACAGAAAAGTTGTCTGTGGACCAAAAATTTAGGGTTATTTGCACTGGGGTTATTAAGTAAGTGGCACTGTAATCTAAAATATCTGAAGATTTTCCTTGCCAGGCTGCACTAGTCCTTAAAAATCTACGAGCATTTCATTGACTTTTCCTAAGAATTTTTCCCAAGGACTTAAGAACAAAAATTTTATT
Source organism: Bombycilla garrulus (assembly GCA_013400315.1). NCBI lineage: Eukaryota > Metazoa > Chordata > Aves > Passeriformes > Bombycillidae > Bombycilla > Bombycilla garrulus. Next base: position 397,855 of record VXBU01013520.1, read on the forward strand.
AATTTTTATTGAATATATTATTTTCAACTACGCAAATTCTAAAAAATTCCATCTTTGAAGTAATTATAAGACTGTAAATGTGGACAGAAACACATAAAATTAGTCAGGGAACTTCACTAGGTTACCGCACTGACTGGTGAAATAAAATATAACTTTGCTCTTCATGGAAGGAATAAAAATCTGTTGGTTTTTTTTTTTTTTTTTTTTTTACCTTAACCACTAATTAATGAGGTTTCAACAGTATGAATGATTTAGAGTGACATGCTCTGACAGGTTATACATGGTGAGTAATGCCTTATCAGATGCTTCAGTATTTATATTGAGATGATTACCACATAATGTGATGCACATGCTAACAATGAACATCAGTATTTACTACTCCCAACAAAGCCTGCTGGTATGATAAATTTGGCCTTAACCTCATATCCATCTGCAGACTTGCCTATCAGCTATTTATGTCAAGAAATATTTCCAGAGAACCCTTATCATGTATATTTACTTGATATATTTACATCCTCACTGCTTTGGCAAGAACTTTTACTTCTCCTTGGAGCTGTGAGCTCCACTCACATCACTTGACAAGGCCCTGAATCCATCAAGGCCAGCCAGGCTTGCAGCATCCTGGAAAGGGCCCAACACACACACCACAATAACCAGCAAGGCTGCTGGGCAGACAGACGCCTCCTGCATTTATACCCTTGCTCTCCATGGACTTGTAAATATTGAAAGATCCCTTCTGACTCCAGTTATGCTATGATTTCCCTCAGGAAAGGCAATGAGACAGCAGATGCAGTTCTGATAAAAGTCACAGAGAAGGGACCATAAGGTCAAGCACTATCACACAAATCAACAGATCAAACTAAGTTAACTGCTACATCCCTATCCATGTTCCTCCTGCAGTTTTGCAGTGTTGTTTCCAAGTCCTTTTCATCCTGTGATACATTCATGATGGTGCTATTCTCAGTGAGTGGGCTCAAAACCTTACTGCTTTGTATGGTCTGAAGTGATCCTGTAAAGAATTCTTTGAAAGCTACTATTAGGATGATGTACGGCCTAATTTTGGTTTCTATACTATTTAGAGTCCAATTTATGACTGGGGAAACAATCTCCCACTCACTTGAAATGCAGGAAAAGCTTTCGGTGCTACAAGAAAAGACTTTCTGGCTGAAAAGTCATATTTTAAAGTTTACAGCTCCTGCTTCTGGCTCAGCGCTGCTACAGCAGCAAGGAGAGGAGCGCCAGCCTGGCAGGGCTGTGCAGGGCCCTGCCTGAGGCTACTCCAGAACTCTGCTGTGGCTGCTTTAAGGGATGAATGTAGCAGCAGTTTATTACCAGAAGTACCAAGTTGCCCTTCAAATTTTTCAACAATTTTAATAGCAGTATGTTTTTAGTAAGATAGAAATGACTGTGAGGAACCAAGTGCATTTTAACACAGGCAGTGAGATGCAATGCAAGAACACTGTGCAGGCCTTTATGGCTGGCAATAGACACCATTGCTATCAACCTTTTCTGTTGCCTTCCATCAAGTTTAATGTGCATAACCTTGGTGGCAGAACCTCATCTCACACTCTCTGGCCTTGGAGACATATAAACAAATAAATCAAACTAAAGCCACATCCCAAAGCAGATAGGAGAACCTCCTTTTCTCTCTTCATTCTACATATATCTGTTCATATGACAGAGAACCTCAAAGCACTACTGATTATATGCATTGTACTCTATGAAAACCAATACTCATTTTACAATGAACGTAGGAAAGTCGAATTTAAAACCTTCCTCCAGTTCTGAATGTTTCAGCTTATCCATTTTAGCACCAGTTTCAGCAGCTGCTTATGCTTGTACCTAGCTTCACTGATTTTCAAAGAAACCTTTAGGGGTCATGAACTAGGTTCTCAAGAATTAGGAAATGGCTTTAAAACATGATTTTCAAGGCAGGAGAAAAAGTCCTATTATTAATAGTGAACCTGAGACAAATCCAACCAAGCAAATCAGAATAATCTACCCATTGCTTGGATATGTGACAAACCCTTTTACATGCAACCATAACTCTTCAGACTGAGAAAGTACACACGAGTCATCTAGTTCAGCTTTACTTCCTTTCAGGTAACTTCTCCATCTGGGGAAAAGAATCTTTTTAAACTAGCTAATATAATTTGTGTTGCTTCTGCAGATTTTCACCAACCTGAAGCATGAGGTACCTGTGCCTTACACAATGCACATGGTTGATGAATTTTAGTTAAACTAAACTAAACTAAACAGAGACCTGGTACTGTTCTTACTCCCAGCAATTTTAGCAGTGTCCACTCTCATTAATACACTGAGAAGTCATTCCCTGATTGCAAAGGAGAGGCTTGGATATCCCACAGAGAACAGAAATCTCCTGCTCAGGCTGGTTCCAGGGCTGCCAATTGTATCTGACCCTATAATCTCGGGGGCTATACTCCGAAAGCCCTCGGTTTATTAGGGCGATACAAGGATGAGGAACAAAAGGACGCTCAATTCTTTCTGCTGAATTCTGTTTAATCCAAGTCCATTCTTAGGCGTCCATTCTTAGGCAGAGCGGGGGGGAAGGGAGGTGCAGGTAGCTCGCCTAGCAGCAGAGAGAAAAGAGAGCGAGCCACATGTGTCTTGAGGGTTTTGTCCCCAGGGACAGGGGGACCCTGGGAAGGGACCCTGGGAAGGGACCCCTGGCCAATGGGACCACAGGAACAAACTACCTTTCAGGGATAGGGGTGGGGGGAAAAGGGGCCGACCACCACGGGTAGTGTGGGGAAATACAGTTACTTAGTGCAACTATTATATAAATTTAGTGCAACTAGAGAACCCCGTGTAAACATCAGATATAGTTCACCACAACAGCCAATGAACTTTTAATTTCCTACCGCTGACTAGTGGTGGTAACAGCACTACCTTGCCACTAAACCTTAAATAGGTGCAGCTCTGAGTTCTTACATACAACACAATCCTTCCCCCAAGAGATTCATACCCATGTTCAGTTGATTCCAGAATCTTTGGTCTGGCCAACCACAGCACATGCGTGATCTCAAAATGTCACCTTCTATCACTCCAGCTTTCTTTCTCTCTCTCCTGCTCTGAATGCCAGCCTGCTCTGCTGCAGGAAAGCCATCACTTCATGTGTGTTTCACAGGCAAGTGCTGCAACCACACAGTGCTCCCAACTCCAGCAGAGCTGGCAATGCAGCACGCCAAATGACAGCACTGCATTTAAAATTTGTACTCTGGCACAACTCCACATTTGCACTAGACACTTAAACACAAAAAAATATAGAATATGCTCTTTCCTATAATTAAAAATACCCTCTAAAACCCAATAATTTTCTTCTAAAATTATTGGGCTTTTGGATGGTCTGATTGTTGGTTTGGGTTGGGGTCATTTTTTTTTGGGTGGTGGGAGGGAAGAGGGGATTATTTTCTTAAGAAGAAAAAACATAATTTAGTGATTTTTCAGTGAAATCCTTATATATATCCTTCAGAAATCCACAACACATTACCCAGAAGAGTCTGTGCTGACAGACTGAATTTTAGAAGATTTCAGCCTTAAAAAAGTTTTTTATTTATTTTTTTGTTCTTTCCTTGTTTCACTTCAGAGGTTTTCCCAGCAGTTCTAATCTGTAATAGAATATTAAGCTGTATCTCCTGTAGCTCTGTTGGTCATAATTACTGATAAGATTTGATTCCTACTGTTCTTAAAATGCAAGGAAGGGACAGGTTTCTCTGGGGCGTGCACGACCTTTCCAAAGCCATGGCCTGGTAGGAACTGCGCCAATTGCTCTGACCTGTCAATGGGCAAGAGCTGCAAAGCCAGCAGGAGAACGCCTTCTGATGCCTGTAGTTAAATAACAGCACCTCAGGAGAGCACATATATGAAATATCTGAAGGCTGAAAGGTCACTCTCAATGAATCTCCTCTTTCCTGGGAGCAGGAGCTGCCATTCCCCAGCAGCTCCTCTGTCTGGGCAGGTTGGACCCCAGCAGCCTGGATCTGCAGGGCTCCAGGCCACTATAGAAGAGGAAGTACTTTCATAGAGATGAGCTTTTCTCCATAATTTATCATACTTAATGCAACACCAAACGTCTGGCAGGAATTTTAAAAAACCCAAAGGGTGGAAGGTCTTTAAACCAACAGTAAGGCCCACACGCCTTTTCACACAGGTTTAGAGAGGTCTCCACTCTTCTTTCTGGGACCAAGGGTCTCCAAATACCACCCACAGCACATAAAGCTTTTATCCCCCACAGCATCCCACATTTAGAGTTTGAAAATCTTCCAAAACTTATCACGACATGCTAGGAATCAAGGCATTCCTCCAGATTTTTAGCCTAGACAGCCCTGTACACCCACAGAGCTCTCATCACACCACACTGCTCTGGCACAATTTGGCAGCCCCAAGCTCCTGCCCCACTCCCTGTACTGCCAATTCCTGCAAATCCTCAGCAGCTCCACGGGTGCTCCATGCAGCAAGTAACTCCTCACTGAGCAGAACCTGACTTTCAGGAAAAAAGGAACTTTCACACACCCCAAGGGCTGTAGCATGAGTCCTCCTACTTTTGCATCTTTCTTGTGTTTTCTCCTGGTTTCCATGCTGATCTCCTGCTGCTTTTTGGTGCCTCCATACCTGTTCAAATGACAGATAGCAATCAAATTGATGCCATGCTTCTGTTTGTATATACTCTGGTCTTTGGATACTTCAATTTACTTTCAGAGAAAGTACATTTAGAGTTTCCTATTCTTAATCCAAGTGAAGGGAGCTGGTATGGGTTATCAGTCTCTAAATCTGGTGTGATACTTTCCAGACTGTGCACTGTTGCAGTCTTTGAGCCTTTAGCAAGGCCTCCGTGGAGAGAAAATGCATAGTCATGTACTAAACTCTACTTCCTAAGACCCTCTGTTATCTCCCTGTTACACTATTGGCTACATTCCAGAAACCCAAAGGTTAACTCACCAAGACCCCAGACTATTGGCTAGTTCTCCCAATCCTACCTAACCCTACAAAAATCCCTACCTCTGCCCAGTTCAGCAGAAGACGCCATTCCTGGACCTCTTCACGGAACCCCCAATAAAGACTTCGTGGAATGCGCCGCTCAGCTCTTCTCGTCTCTTCACCCCTGAGCTAGCAAAGCGACTACCTGGCAAGCTGTGAGCTGAAATCACTCAGAGCTGAAATCACTAAAAAGCTGAACCGCCTGATAGCCTCAGGCTGAGCTTGCCAGGATTAGTCCCGCAGCTAGGGCGTCTGCCGGGGATCTCCAGGACAAGAGCCTCTCCCGGGACCGGGACCTCGCTGTCCGGGCAATCTAAAGCGGTACCGGGGGTCTGACTGCCTCCCAGGCAGGCCACCCGGGCAAGGCAGGCAACCCCCGGTCACCGTTTTAGTGCACACCCATCAGCATAACAACAGGCACGTCTAAGAGCTAAACAATATTTTTACCATGGGCTGTTTTGTTGCCAGCTTAAAGAGCGACTTAAAACTAGATCTTTTATTACAAACATCATGAGCTTGAAGTAACACAAACGTTTTACTTTGTAATTTTTTTTCATTTCCTCAAATCGGCCATCTCTTGATACCTTTCCTCCCTTGTTTAAAAGCTTTTCTAGTCCAGAATGGCGTAAGAAACAGAATACTGTAAAGTGCATACATTGAAGTCTGACTGGGTAATTTGGCAATAGACTTACAATAACTGTTTTTCCAAACCCACTAGTACACTTTCTCAGTGTTCCAGTTAGTATATAAAAAATAATGCTTAAACTGTACAACTTCTACAAAAACCTAGAGCAGGCAATGCATTCCTTGGTACAACCACACATTTCAAAAATGGGATTTTTATCACAGTATTTCATTTCCAGTCAATCGAGGTCTGCATTCATAGATCATTTTGCACACACATTACTCAGCCACTGCTGCTTCTGTCTCTAGTCTGGTAAATATTTTTGCCTTGTGCAAAGGATATATGGGCAACACAGCCAAGATGAATTCTTGCATTAGTCTTGCAGCCCAGATGACAGTGACATACTGTGACTGCAAGATATTAGAGCACTATGGTATCAGAAATGTACAGTAAGCCTGAGTAAGGGATGTAGCCTAGAGTTTTATAGCCTAAGATACAGGAAAACAAAGATAAAAGGTACAATTCCATTGTAGCATATGACAAAGTTCAGTCATTCAGAAAAATACACCACATCAATTAAATTTAACCTATTGATTCATCATCTTCCTGGAGCCAGCCCCGGTGCCTTCGATGACAGCTTGGCCTATTTCATGCAGTGCAATAGACACCAATAAGGAGGTGCTAGGGGGTACTAGATGGTGCCCATGTGTCTAGCTAAGGAAAAAAATATATAACTTAGAGTTATTAAATTGTTTTACTGCTTCTAAACGGACATCAGTATTCTCTAACATAAGTCAGTAGTAAGGCAATAGAGAAGTTGGGCTCTTGAAAGTGTGAAAAGGCTGCTGTGATTTTCCAATGGGCAGCAGGACGTTGCTCCCAGCAAGTTCCCAGTTACTGGGAGCAGGCTGGTGCCAGCTTTATGGGCACACCAGAGGCAGCTGCAGAGCAGTGCAGAACCAGCCTGTCATGAGCAAAGAACACTTTGTTTTTCTATACTGATGGGAAATCTTCATTTCTCTTTACAGGCATTAATACACTGAAATCAGGCATATTTAAAGACAGAGTTCAGGTTAAGCCATTATTTCTTCAGCTCAGCAATGCTCCACGTACAGCATTTATGCTTCCAGCCTTATCAGCATTCAAAGCCACATCAGTTTAGCTAACAGTACTAAGATTTTTAAACTGCTAATGAATTCTGATCATGGCCAGCACTACTTTAATTCAAATTTGCCTTATAGTGAGTTATCTCAGCTCAGCAAAGAAGGCGTTTAAAGTGCAATTAAGGCACTCTCTGCTATGTAAGCTGTTTTAATTAGATCAAAAATCATAAATGAGAAGAACTAACACATTGGAGAGTCAGCCTAAGGTGTGATGAAGAAGAGAAAAGTTTATGCAAAATACAGACTGTATCCAAGTTTCAGTCACCCTGAAGACTATGGAAACACCAAACAGCTATTTAACATTTTATTCGTCAATTTGCTAAAATGATACAGAAGGACCATAGAGCTTTAGCAGAGTGACTACTGAAATCCCTTCATACGTGACCTGTACTATCCTGTTCTTATTTGTAAATTTATATGAGACGTCGCAAACACATATATAAATAACACAGAAATAGTCTTGTGATAGTAATTCAAACAAATTCTATCAGAGCAATAAACTCTCTCAGAATTTTATCCTCAGGGCTGCAGATAACTTCATCCAGTGAAGAATTCAATAACTCCATCACTCAAGAACTAGGAAGCGGGGTGGTAACTGGGTTTGGAAGTAATGCTAATGAAACTCTACAGATGCAGCTTCTCAAATGGAATTAATTTGATGAGAATAGAGCACAGAGAATCATTTCAGGCTTATTTTTTGACATCTTTCAAAGTTAGAATGCTTCCAAATTTATATGCTTGAAACCCTAGCAACTGCCTCAATTTTCTAATGTAATATCTTTGTGGGTAGAATCCTGGAAGACAAAAATTTATTAGCACATGGCAGTATTATTTAATCTAACTTGGTCTGCAGGCTCAAAACACTTAATCTAAATTCCTACAGAATTAACCATATTTAGTGTTACTATGACTGAATTTTAATAACCTGAAATGAAAGCTGCGCCAGTTGGAGGAGGGAGACGTAAAAACTGAGTTACTCATTTTTTGCTTTCAAACACTTGCAAGTTCTTAATTTTTAACAAGTGACAGACCTCCAGGCATGCCAGATATCACAGCTTTGGCAGGTACTCTATAAAACAGGACGAAGCTAGAAAGTGAATAATTTTCTTTCTTCCAAATAACTTTCAATTAAAATATGAGAAAAAAATTAAAAAGACCAAACAGATACAGGCCTGAAGAAACAGCACTGCTTTATGAAAGCTTAGTGGTTTAATGCCAAGTGTCCCACATTTTTTCCCAGCAGAAATATTTTGAGGCATTTGACAGTGTGATGGGCTTTTGTGAAAGTGGCAACATGGAAAATTTTCAAATGCGTGGCTCACAGTAACGCACTGGGAAGATGAACTGGAGGGAAAGGCTGAACAGAGGGAAGGATCTCTTAGAAGAGGAGACATGGTAGGAGGACAGCCTGGGTCAGCTTTCAGCAGAGAGAGGGAAGAAGTCAAGGAAGAGCTGAATCCAGAGCAAGATGAGCTCAAAGAAACTGTCTCAAAAGTTGCTTTAGCAACTGCACATCATGACTCACATTTGAAACTCTCCTGTTCCAAAACTTAGACCCCAATTACCTTTGCACAGGTTAACTGGGACTAACAGACTTTGTAAATCAGGAACAAGGGGGATGCAACTGTTCTAGCTACTATAATTTCTGCTGCTAAGGCTCTAATCACATCTGAGAAAAAAAAATCTGAAAAAAATTATGTTTTTGGCACAGCATACTAACAGTAAAGTGTCACAAGTTTTAAAAGGTGCAGAATGAAACAAAACATTGTAACTTAAAGAAGCTGCATAACTTCAGGCATTTATCTTTGACAGGAACGGCCTGTGGAAGCACGTCTCTCACTTATTTATACAGAAAAACTCAGGCTTCTAAACTGAGATGGTCCACATCTCCCCATCAATTCATGCTGTCAAACATAACCACAATAAAAAGCACCATCCTCTTTGGATTTCTTATTGATCCATGTTCCACTATGAATGGCATTATTTTCCTCCTTGACATCAGTTCAGGTAACAATTTAGAAGGTTTTCAAAATCTGCTTTTCTATTATTCAGAGACAGATTTGAACTTATTGAACAAGAACTCTTTTTACAAATGTTTGGGGTTTTTTTTCCAGATTAATTTTTTCTTTCCATCTTGCTTTTCTGTTCTCTCCCTCCTGTCCCAAGGTGGATGGGAACCTCAGGCTGCCTGAGTAGCTTTTAAACATTAAACAAAACACATCAGCTTGCCGTGTCTGTCTCAGCAGAAAGTCAATATTCACTCCAGGAGCAATCACGCACCCAAGCACAGAGGCTATAGCAAAAGGCTGTAAAAAATGTAGTAACAATGCCTGAAAGTGCTTTGAGTAAAGGTTTTCTTATAAAGCTCCAGTTGAAACCAACTTTATCTAAGAAATTACAAAGGCTTTGATCAATCTGAACTAAATTTTGGTATTACAAACCCAATATGTGGCGAAGTGTAATTTCGAGCCATGCAATGCACAAGGACCTTCTACTAAGTTTACTGAAATTTTAGCAACAAAGTTTTTGTGTAAATTTTGCAATTCTATACCTTTGATGTGCTCAGAATTTTAGCTAACCTGCATCTCAGGATCGTTATTGCTTCTATAAATGCAAATAGCAAGAAAAATATTGGTTTTCTAGCCATACAGCTTTGAAAATGTTTACCTAATAAATAAACTCATTTCACATATGTCACACATGATATGATGCACTGGATGTCACACATATGATCATGCACTAGATGACAAGTGCTTTTTATCATCACCAATCTCAAGAAGAATTTCAATGAAGAAACACCTAAGTCAAGAGGCATAACTCTTTTAAATTAACATTATGAAAGATCACAGAATTAACTGAGGAATACTCATCCACCCATCAGCATCTCCAGTGCCACAAAACATATTTTTACTTCATAATGTTAATATTAACATTCTCTTGAAGACTTTTCAAGCTCGAGATGATTGTGGAAAGTGCTGAAGGCCTGAGAAACACAAATCACATTAAAATTGCAATTTTAGTTGTGAAGAAAGGTTCATAAATATGAGTTAGACTGTGAGTCAGACATGCTGGCATCCTTGAGACAAGCTGGTTTCAGCTCAGAAACCTTAAATGTGGGAGCAAACACCACTAGCAGAACATTGGCTCTGAAGTGTAAACATTTATCATCAAGAGAAACTGATCCTGCTCCTGACTTTCTGGGTTTTGAGTCTTCTTATTGTTTGCAGCATTTGCACAAAGAAAAACTGAAAAAAAAAATCTACAATAATGGGTAATGTGTAAACTACAGAGTCAAAACATTTCAGACAAGGAAAGTCATATCAAGGAAACACCAATTCCTCCTGCTTTCAGAACAGGTAAATATTTTACACTTAGAAAAAATTTTAAATGCTCATATGTCATGGTGGGATGTGGCCTTTGTTAGATATACAGAAATTATTACCTTGTTAGGTGCTAGTCTGTTACGAAATCCTTTGTGGCCCTTACAGGAAGTCCTGGTTCTTATTAATGTTTCGGGGGGTTTTTTTGCGGTGATTTCCTCCTTTTCTTTTCCCCGCCATTCTTCCAGGAGCACTGCATGGCTGAGAATGGAAAGCATTCTAAGAAGTCTGAATTGTTGGGTAAATTACATTAGAATTAGTTTGGCCATTTGCCTGTCCATTCTGCATCTCAGCAGGAACAGACAGATCAGCAGACACTTTTCAAATGTAACTTAAAATAATAAGTAAGAACAGTAGCTATCATGGAAACAACATTATTTTACAACAGGAGTTGTGGAAACACTCATCAGCCCAAAACAAAGCCACACCAAAAGAACAACTTCAGCACCTTAAATCAGGATTTACAAGCAGTCAAAAGCTCCAAATTATCGACAAATCATGATTATCTGTCCCAGAATTACACAGCTATCTTGCACAAGAGCATGACTGTGCTGGAACTTGTGATTTTTTTAAAGCCAAACTTCTGTCTCAGCAGCAGAATTTAATCTCTCTTATTTATGATTCTCCCAATTCCCCAAACAATTAGGTGGCAGTGGAAGAGGGAGGCACTGACAGAGGCTGATGTCTCTTTCCACATTAGCCACAGCGCCGGGCACTCCTCCTTTCTGGCACTCTGGAGTCAGGGTGGCATCACAAGGTCATGATGATTTGTAGCACCAGAGGATTGCAGAAGCCTCAGGCAATTGTCAGAAGCCTTGGCTTCCTAGTAAAGCTCACTGAATTCCTTCCAAATTTATCACTATGGCAAACAGCTGCCAAATAATCTCAGTGCCCACAGCCCAGAAAGGCAGAGAGGAGTGAGTTAGGTTCAGAGGAGATGCGAAGTTTCTGTCTATGCAAGATGTCACCCTCACATACACAGGCTGATTTACTTTGTAGTGGTCCACCTGCATCCTTTCAGTGCCTGATCTTCCTGGAGGCAATGAGAAAGATGACACTTTTCCAATAAGAGGTTAATTATAAACTTATATAGTAGGAGGCAGAATACTGATGTTATAGATCAAGATTCTCCCTAATACTTATTGTAGACAAGTAGAAGAATTATAAAATAAAGCCTCGTAAAATCAGGCCTTGTCAGCTAGGCTGTTATTTCTTCCAAGTGCGGCTAACTTCCCATGTGAAAAATCATAAGAATGAAAGCAATTAACACAACAATCTAATTTGAGAGTGAAAAATAAATCCACCTACAATAACAAGAGATTTGTCTCATGAGAATCAGTGAAAAAAGTATGCAAACCATCCAAGAACAGAGAGATTTGACAGACAAGTAAAATGCCTCATAATAACCAATAAAGTAATTGGCAAGAAAGCTGCTAACCAATTGGAGTTCAACATGAGATCTGTGAAAACTACATAAAAATAAGCTATGTGAATAAAGACTGGCTTTTCTGCATTAAGAAAAATGGAATCCTGAGTCTTTTCACTGCAAGAATACTTATTCAGAAGAAAAGAAAGGGTATTTCTGAAGCTTTAGTTAGCAACTGTTAAAGGGGTGCAAAAGGCAAAGCCCAAGTTGGAGGCTGAGGGGCTGTGTAACAGAGCAGTTACAGCACACCTGGAACCACAAACATGAGTTTTTAGTTCACGCTGCCTCTTACCTCTGCCTCTACTTACTCATCTCTAAAGCAGAACTGTAATTTCTTACAGTCTTAGCTGATACATTTGGAGAATTTTGATATTTGAGAGATATGACATGGTACCAACATGAGCTGTGGCTGGGATTGTGACTGAGGAATGGTTTGCCAAGCCAGGAAGTGGATGTGTCATATGGGTGTAAGCAGTGCAAGCCAATGTGACTGACTGCTCTCACCCAGCTCATCTTCCTGCTGATGGAAGAACCTCTGGGCAGCAGCCAGGGATGATCCCACCTAGAGCCTTTGGAGAAGCCAAAGGGATGCAGTGATGACCACCAGGACTTTGGAGCGGGGGTACAGGAAGCCAACTCAGACCCCACTGAAACAGAGATATAAGCAGCATATGAACGTGTTGGAGCTGCTTCAGAAGCAGTCAGTGGAGACGCACAGCTCCTCTTAGCACTACAGTGTTGAATTATTTATTCCCAACACTGGTTTGTTTTTTCCCTTACCTGTTCCCTAGCATGCTCCCTTCATTACATCAAACTCACTATTATTTTTAAATAATGATCTGCCGAAATTTTAAAAAAAAAAAGTTTTATTTTAATCAGATATTTTCAACTGATTATGAACAACTAAACCAAAAAAGATATCCCTAGTGACAATATAAGTAATTTGGGTAGCTGATCTATATCTGCAGAAATGACAGAGAGCTTGCTAAAAAGCCATTTGTAACTCTAAAAATGTCTGTACTAGCATAAAAAAGCAGAATTAAAAACTTGTAACGGCTGCTCCTTAAAATTGTGTATTTCTTAAAAAAAACTACTCTGAATGTTCATAGTCTTCTCACATTAAATCACTATATTAATAAAATATCAGTTTATATATATTTATATGCAGCTCAATGACTAATATGCATATTAAAAAAGAATATTTGGTTTGCTATTTGGTTTGGATAGGGTGGTTTAGAAAAGACTTTTTTGCATTTCGCAAACTAGATTAGCAGTCTTAGAGAGAACATAAGAGAGCAGATTTTAATATGTGAAAGAAATTAGCTACAATTGTTAAATGTTAAAATTACAGAATTAGCCTAACCCTTACACCACCACTACTGCATTTCCTCCTGCAGCCTCCCTTTTGCAATAACCTTTTCTACTCTGAGATGGGCCTAACAAACAAAGTAAAAATATACTCAAGTCCTTTAAGACAACCAAAGTTCATCCCAGCTAATTCTCTTCCAAACTTCTCGTATTTATCAAACTCAGCAATGCTGTGTACAGTGCTGCAGTAATAAGAATCTCATCTTTTACACTTTGCTGCTGGCACAGCTGTTATGTCATCCCTTTGCTATAACATATTCTCCCTGCCTACAATGTATTAAAAGTCTCTCCTACTGTTGCTATGAGTTTTGCTCTTAAATGAAGTGTATGAAACAAAGGACATCAGTGACTATCACCTGGTGGTTTTGCTTTCTCAGGTATGAAAGAAGTTTTCCAATATAGCTGCAATCTCTCTCTGCTCTCAGTAAGCCCAGCTCCACAAATTATGAGAGCCAAACCCATCTGTCATTCCTTCACACTGAGGATTATCCACAGCTGCCTGGAAACAGCTCCTCCTCCTCTCTCACCCTATTCTCTCTAACAGTGTTTGCCTCTTCCATTTCCCCATCACTCATTTGGAGAAATTAATTCATTTTTAGCTCCACATAATTTCAAAAACCTTTTCATTTGTCACACTCTTCCCACAACACAGTTTGTTCCTCTCTGGGAACAGCAGGGAGCTGCACATCTACTTACACACAGGGGTTTACAGGCTTGGCTGTTTTCTCCTAAACTAATGCAAAACTAGCCAAAACCTTCCCATGCTCTATGTGCCCAGCCCAGCTGCTCACTCCCACCACAGACATCAGCCCTGGGAGCTCTCTGCTGTTCTCATCTGGCCATGCTGATCTCTGACTCCTCCTTCTAAAAGATATTCCCATCCAGGACACTTCCCTCCCTCTCCCCTGCCTCTTGTGAAGTGGTTTTTCCTCAGTTCCCTTCCCTGACTGATCCAGATCAATAAAGAGCTGCTGCCAGAGTGGAAAGGCCCCACTCACATGACAGAGCCAGGGTCTGACCTGGAGCTCTTGGAGCTTGACAGGACAGCACGGGGAGGAGGCACCCACACTATCCTGGGGCTGAGACAGCCTTGCCTGAGCCTGGGGACACCAGGAACTGGACACAGAGCTCAGAGACTGCACATCCTCAACAGCCAGGACACACTCACCTGCTGGGAACACACCTTGAAAGGCCATTATCTGCCTGTAAAACTAAAAGGAAATAATAAAAAAAAACCCCACTTTTTTTCCTCAATTTCTTTCAACTAGGTGCGTGAGCTGTAAATGCATCTGGATGTGAGCATATCTTTATCAGGCAAAATAATTTGAGGGAGATTTTCAAAAACTTATGAACAAACAATAGGGATCTTTTCAGGAACTAAGGAGGGCTTTGAACTCTTCTGCCTTCAGAAAGAAGAACGTTGAAATAGAGGAGAAGAATAAAGGTCATGTCCAGCAAATGAAAGTATCTGTAATGATACAATCAGTCTTAAGCAGAAGACTGCAGAAGTTCCACGCACAAAATAGAACAGTTCTGGTTCAAATGACAACCTGTCAAAAAAGGTGCTGCCCCCCTTAACATACTAGAGAGAGATTTAGCTTTAAAATTATTGAACTTCAAAAGAGCCAAGAAAAGAAGAGGAGGCTGCTATGATGGAACATGCAGGAACAATAATCTTAGGGAACAGGTACCAGCTATTCCCCAAGGGATTAACAACTACAGCAGAGCCATGGTGGCAGGCAAAGAGCTAGGTGTGATAAAGAAGATAGATGGAAAACTTCCAGGGTCTAGTGATCATAGTAATATTAACTTCTAAATTTTCAGAAAAAGCAATTCCAATTTATTAGGATTTCCTAAGAAATCCTCACTTGAATGCAAGTGATAGAAAACTGACAGTAATGAATTGTTTTCCACAACAGTAGGGAATGGAGCAACACAATAGCATTTAATTAATGGTTAAAGATTGAGAACTACAATCAGCACACAAACCACACCTGAGTAATTTTTGAGGAGTTAAATCACTCAAACCTTAGTCACAATTCATGCTGAAATTTCTGCAAGTTGAGTTTTGTGGCTGTCTCAGTACACACCTAAAGCATCATAAAACCTGTAAGAATCAGCAGTAAATAAACAAACATATAAACATTTTTTTGACATAAAGTATTGAAATTCTTCACAAGCATTCAGCCCTTGGATAAATGAGGCCAACATCTGATAAGACAGAAGTATATGAAAGAAAAGCAAAATTAAACATCAAATTGCAGAACAGTTATGGGCAGTACTGTCTTTTTGCTTCTAAGAAAAAGAGAAGCCTGTTCCCATCTTGACTCTTTGGGCCACTCTTTGTGGTTCACAACAAACAAGTAAGGGAAACCAGGAGGAATCCAGTTCCTAAGCAACAGTGTATTTCTGTACCCCACTCAGGCTCTGGCAGAATTTATCTTGCTCCAGGCTCTGAAACGGGATACAAAAGGTCTGTGGTGCTGTCTGGAATGCACAGTGCAGCTTCCAATGCCACCTTTTTAAATCACACTCTTTTTGGGCTGCTACTACTAACCTGTATGATGAAAATTAATGCTTTCCCTGTTTCTCAAGCCTTTGTGTTTCTCATCTATCTACCCAACAGAACCATCAGGGCAGTGATCAGACCCTTCTGAGGTTTTACAGTGCCAGGCAACAGGGAGGCCTGAATTTGGAGGGAGGATCTCTGATGTGACTGCAATACAAAACATAACAGCAACAAACAGCCTGGACAAAACCCCAGATTTTCCTCTTGCCAGTTGCTACGTTTGGTGTTTGTTTCTCTGAACACTTCACCTGCAGCAAACAGAACTTCTCCTGCAACCAGAATCAGGTTAAATTGGAGCACTGCCACAGACCAAGAGCATGCACAGGGCCATGAGGTGAGAGTCACCATGTGCACAGGAGAACCACCCAAAACACCCTGGTTATAAACTCCTGTCCTCCTGTCAGCCCCTCGTGCATGACACTGTAGCAGGACCTGTGGAAACAAGAAAATCTGCCATGTATTCAGGAAGATATGCCACAACTAAAAGCATCNGGGTAAATCACCTCTTCATATTTATCATTATGATATTTCTTACACCAGCCACAAAGCAGTGGCGTAGACCACCAAAAGATCACTGTTACAGGAAAACAAACAAAATTAAAAAAGGTTTTTCCCTAGTATGCAGACATAGACAGAATGCATCCTCTGATTGCATAAAGCTCCATGGGCAATTTTGTAGAAGGATTATTTTGTCTTCATGCAGTTGCCTAGTGATAATATTTGTCCATCTGTTGTAAGGCATATTTCCATATCCAAAGGCACAGCACACATTGTCATGCACTGGAAGGGATGCAGGATTCTTGCCTTGCAAATCAGCCCATTGATCATGATGAAAAATGGCAAAATGCCAATAGTTCATGCACTGAGACATCTCAAGGATTCACAGCTGAATAGCTATTTAAATAATAAACCTACCCTACTTCAAGTCATATTTAGAGCTAAGTATCACCAGACTAACAACTTTTTCAGCAGTACAATGTTCCTTATAAGTAATAAGCAATGTAAATTTTTGCAAGCTGAAGCATAAAGCCATAACTATACAAATAATCACTAAATATAAAAGTAGACCTTTTGACCTCAGTACAGCTATTTCACTCAGGGGTATACTTCTATTTATGAATGGTTTATTTGTTCTGGCTCCACTTCTTCTAATGATGATCTGCTATAATCACAAATTGATGTGGGTTTGATTTGAATTATTTATTTTGCTCCTGTAATTGATATTTACATCTAAGCATTAGTGCACAAAGTCTATAAGTTGTTCCACCATATGACTTTAACCACAAATAAAGGAGAAAATGCTCTCCAAACAAAATTTCTCCTATATATGTTATGCTTTAACAGCAGACCCGCCCATTACTAAATGGAAATTATCACTTTACTATTAATCTAACCATTCACCAATTACAGCAATTGAACAGGTATCATTAGTGAGCCTGGGTTCACTTCAGTGAAAGCCCACATGCTCCCTGAATCCTAGACAGATGAAATTTCAATTCTCATCCTGGTTTTCAGTAGTTCCACGTACTCCTGCCTTTCTAAACTACATCAACAAAACTGTAGCGTTCAGTTACAAATGATTAACCATGAAAAAACACAGGTTTAACCTTTATGGAGGTGCTTGCAGCACAGGCAAAGCACACCACTCTCAGAGTTCACCACTTATGACTTTAACCCAGTCTAGATGAGCTAGACTTTCAAGTGGTTAAAGCTAATTTAAATTAGGTGTTGATTTAAGTCTGGGCCTCTCCTGTGAGCAGCTTGTGCCAGATCAAATATGGTGCTCTTGTGATGTGGGATTACAGTCAAAAGAACAGAGGAGCAGCTACCTAACTAATTTCAGTTAATGGTATTTAAAGACAGGCAGCTGTATGCAAACCAGATTCTCAGCACCAAAGAGTGCCCTAACATTTAATTCCCAGAGCTACCAAGTGCCCATAACATGGCCACAGGCACGTGGCTGGTGCCACAGCCCTGCATTTGCCTATCTGAGCAGCACAGGCAGGTCTCTTGTCCCCTCTGGCACAGGTGAGAGCACATCCTGCTCCCTGCCTGGGTCACTGCTGCAAGTCAGGCATGTGAGATGGGCAAGAAACAACTGCAGTGAAAGGTTAAAGGTATGAAAAATGCAGTTTTCTATGGTTTATTTTTCCTTCCAAGAGCTCTGTAGCCCCTCTGTCCAGCACAGATCTCTGACACAGCCTCGGGTGGCTCAGCTGTCCCAGGGGACAAAACCTTCACGGCTGTCACTGGACTTCCCACTGACAGTGAGGGGCAAACACCCCCCAGCTCTGAGAGCAGTGCTGCTGGTGTACACCCGCTGAAGGGACACTTCTCCACAGTTAAGATATCTTTGTGCAGCTGCTGGAGTGGTTTAGCTGAACCTCTTGATACCCCATGGGAATTTTGCTGTAAGAAGTTCCTCCCTCTTTTTGTACACAAGCCCTGCATTTGACTCAGTGGGGCTCTTCAGGGCCTGAGGGACATCAGGGATGTGCTGCCAGTGCTGGGGACCGACTCTGAGTGAATGAGCTTTGCTGTCAGGTGGTCTGCAGAAAGGGGACCTCAGGATAGGAATGTGACACAAACAAAAAGGATCTGCTTTATGTATGCTCAGCCTGGTGTTGGTTTTGACCCACCAGTGAAGAAAATGGAGAGCTGGATGCTGAGTGTTGTAAAAATACTGTTCTGGGTCAAACACCAAGGCCACTAACCCAACCTAAATTCTCCTACAGTCTTTCCCTGACCTCCCCATTTTCAATTCATAATTGTATCACCTTCTTTTCTGCACAGGAAATTGAAAGTACATAAAAATTATTACCTATTCCAAAAGTTACCTATATTTTTTAATGCACATTGAAGATACTATAAAAATGTGCAAGGCTTGTAAAGATTGGAACACTGAAATTGCAAGCAGGATCTCCACTGAAAACTGATACCAAGAGTTTGCTGCCTTTTTTTTTTTTTAAATTTCAACATAACGCTATAAATTCTTTTTTGTTTTACACAAAAATACCACTGCAGAAAGTCAGATCCCCTCTACCCCCTCAGAGGTGGCAAAAAATAAATGTTCAGAGATGTCTGGATTGTTATTTTAAATGTCACCAAATCCAAACCTCAGCATTACAGCTAAATCCATGTTCTGTACATGCCAAAACATTTGCTCTCTCATCAACCATTCTTTTCTATTTTGCTCTTAATTTACTAAGTTCTAAAATCACAGATGGCTTCAGTAAGTTTAGTTCACAGGGTAAGCAATACAGGAGAAAAATTACAGCAATGAACAATGTCTTTAGTAAGTCACACTTAAGGAGATCAATAACATCCAACTTTTGAAAGAATGCAGTAAATCCCTCTCACCAGTCACATTCACATACTCAGAGATAATCATGGCAATCTGAGCTTATTTGAATAACCTGAAAACATAAAACTGATAATTTAAATCACTAAAGCATATTAATTTTTGCTTTCACCATTTTAAACAAAGAAATTTTTGCCAATATTTTTTCCTGTAGAGTAGAATAAACAAGCAGTAGGTTTCACAAGTCAGTATAAATTGAATTTAAGGCAGTACACTAACATTAGTATAACTGCAGTTTAAATCCCTGCAGTGTTTTACAGAAATAGATTATTTCATACATTTTAAATTACTTATTAAGAGGGTAACAAAATGACAGCAGTCAAATTTCTGGTTATATAAACACTGTTTCAGCTTTTACCTTGGTAGAATCAGATCAGTGTAAAAAGCAATTTAATATTAAAAATTCAGGTCACACTTTAGCCATTTTCTCGTCCAAGAATTGTACAAGAAAGGACACCACCAAATTAAGGCTAAGCACATAAATGGGCACATATATATATATATATATATGTGGAATCATACATTGGCATTGCACACAATGGACATACCATGATGAAGAAATAACCACATGAAACTTGCACAAGAAATACCTAGAGATAAATTATTTTCCAACCATAAAACAGCCATAAAATACACTGGAGCATTAAAAATTCTTACTGAAGAACTAAAGCAACATGGAAATTTCTGGATATGCTGATTTTCCCTCCCATTTTCCAGGCTTAGAAATTTTCCACTTTCCTTAAGTTTTAGTTAGGCAGCGTCAGTGGTTTAGTGCACCTGAATGCTAAAGGGTAGAGGTTGGTATTACACTTCCCTGCAGAAAACATGTCTTCTCTTAGGGATGGATTGAATAAGGGAATAAGAGAATCTGACCACACAGAGGAGAAACTAAATTCACCTAATACATCCTCTTATGAGAGGCTTTATTGGAATACATGGCTTTATTGGAAATCTGCTCATCATGATAATTCAATTAAAATAGAATACCAATGAAAATGGCAGTGATGGTCTCTAATGCAACCTGTGATAGCAGATTACAAATCCGGGTGTGACAATTTAGCCCAAGTGTCAAATGCCGGCTGAATATCTTGTGTTTTCACAGCTCCAAGCAGTTTTCCCCTCACTTTTAGTGAATACAAAGGTAACATTGGAAGCAGTCACTTGCTCATACTGTATCCCAGTGACTTGGAAATATCCTCCTGGGAGGGGTGATAAGGTTATACTTCTGCATTTCTGCTCTTCTCTTTCAATTAAGAGTTTTAATGTCACCAAAATATGTTTTACGTAAATGCAAATCAAGGATTTGTTACTGACCTGCATTTGGTATTTATGAACTTCTGAGAGAGCAGGCAGTGAGGCTCCTGGTTTATTGCTGCTTTAAGCCCATTGTAATCTACAAAATATGATCAGTTATTGTGGCAGCTCTGAGTATTTAAAGCAAAATCCATTTTTCTTTGTCAACCACTTTATGTGATATGAGATGTTAGACACACAGACTGAGTCATTTTCTCATTAGCCCAGCCAAGCATATACATCTTTCCCCATCCACTCCTTGAATTTATGTTATGAAAAGATACATATTTTGAAGTAAACCATTTTCTCTGCATGTTAAAAACAAAACAAAGCTGGAGGCCGAGAAGGAGAGAAAGGGAAGAGCTGAAAGTAATCTGAATCCCAAAATACACTTACAGGGAAGAACAATGTACACTTCTATTGTGCGATAAGCCACACTGAGCTTATCAAAAAGACACTCCTTGGATGCTACAGCTTGCATGTGGCTTAAAGATAAAGAAACAATGCTGCTTTCTTCCGCCCTCTAATCCTTCAAATATGCAGCTTTAAAATATCCCATAATTTAAGTATGGATTTATGATCAGAATCAGGTACATTTATTTTTACAGCTAATTACATTCAGAGTGATTATGAAATCAGTATATTCCAGAGCTTTTGGAAAATAAATATTGAACTTCTAGGACTACTTCTGCAGTTCTGCTCACTGTCCTCACAGTCAGGACTACTGTACCCAACACAGCTTTGCTAAACTTTACCCAGAGAGTTTTGCTGCATTCTATTTGTTCAAAATTAGTATTTTGATATTTTAATTTCATTAACTGCAAGAAATAGAGATAATAAATCAGGAATTACATTTGTAACAATTCACTGAGAACCAAGGGTGTCTCAAAAAAGCAAAAGACTGCAATTCCAAGTGCCAGATTTCCAGCTTCTCCAACACCAGAGTAACTCAAATGCACAACTCATCCCATTAAAACCACAAGACGTGTTTGACTAGGACCACATGCTTTTAGACAAATTGATTTATGTGAACAGAGCTGGGTGTTTTGTCCACAGCCTAGGATGAGACTGAGGTAAGAATTTTTCCTTCAAGTCAGTCAATGGCCAGGTTTTCCCTGGAAACACAGCACAGGTCTCTCAGTTCGCACTGCTTTATCCTCAGTAATGTGCACACTGGGTCCTGCACAGGCACAGCTCTACCAGGGAAACAGATGTGCCGCTCCAATCCTTCCTTTCCAAAGTGACACAGGACAGCCTGGCTGTGTCTTGGCCAAGCTGGAGTGACACAAGTACCCTGCGAACTGCTGCAGGGAGGGGGGTGCTCTGTGAAACTCCCCTGCACCGTAACATTTAGTCTTTGTTGTTCCACAAGACATATCCCCATGCAAAAATAATGCAATATTCCATTCAGATGTACTTCAATTTATGTTTTAGGAGAACAATAGCTTGTTATTTTTTAACACATCAGAAGCAATAGAGATTTCAAAGCACGAAGTGTGTAAGCAACAAATACTAATGCCTCCTTGAGCTGCTCTGTAATATTTTATCTGGAGATCTACCAAATTATTTGTCTGAAATTCAGCTGAAGTTTGATGATCACAAGTAGAATGGCTATTTTTGTATCCAACATACATATTCTCAGGAATAAAAAGACAAATTGGCAAGTGAATGGCACTGTTGTTACAAAGGTGGTATTTAAACAATTGGAGAACTTAGAAGCAAATAGAAGGCAACAAGCCAATTCCACATTGCTTCAAACGACATTTTCACAAGGCTCCATTTTCCAATTATTTCACATAACGTGCTCTGCTCCATAGTTTTGGAACTCCAGAGCAAGGCTGCAACACAAACATTACAGAGTGCTGGGAAGAGAGAGACTTCTCAGGCTATTTTGAAAAATACATTTTTTTTTTTTAAGTAACTAAAGCTAGAAGGACAATTTTCATGCATAAACACAACTTTCTGGCTGTTTATCACTGCTTTCAGGCAAACATTAGCTGTGCTCAGCATGGCATTTCCCCTGAGCTTTATTTTGTAACTTCCATTGCATACTGGAAATGAGCTCACCAAGAAAAGTGTTGTTAAAAGGTTTACTGCTAAGGATAAACTAATACATGAAAATTTCATCCACACATTAAACATCCCACAACATGATAACAATTACAATCTCACTTTCTATCCCATCTGCTTCTCCAAGTCTGGAAGTGCACATTCTCTCCCACTTTAGCACAACATTGCCAACACACGCAAACTCCTATCACGTCCAGTTCCTCAGGCACCCTGCATTTCCTTTTCTACGTTACAATTAGCCCAGTATCTCATCTCTTTAAATTATTTATTTGACACCAACTGGCTCTAGATGCTCTATGCCCTTTGTCCTTGCTCCTGTCTCCAGGTGGTAGCAAAGTATAACCTTCTCACAAAACAGACTCGTTAGGATAACCTTGCTTCTTTTGGTTCCAACAGGAAAAAGAGCAATGGATCAAGAGCTCAGTGATGATGACCTCCAGAATTGTGAAATCTTCTAAAGCACTTTAAAACAAATCAAAAGAATCATGTTTCATTTTATTTATTAAATAGTACCCATGGCAATATATCTTTGCCTACAGATGCTTGCTTTGGGGGTCACCGAATATTAAAGAAGTCTCACTTTTGACCTGTGGACATTTTCTCCTCTTGACCTAAAAGCTGCTGGAGGAGAGGAAAAAGGAATGACTGAATGAGCAGAAAAATGTTCTCTCTCTTTTTTCCATTAGTTATAAAGACACACATTTTGTTAATCAAAATAAAATGGTTTTGAGTTTTGCTTGCTAAAACAGTGCTGCCACCTCCCCCACAGTCTCCCAGACACCTCTGCAAGTGGCAGACGGGCTCAGAAGAAACCTCTGCAGAGCAGCCATCAAGAGCATGTGCAAAGATCTGCTCCAGAGGAACACAAAGGGAAGGAACTCTCTTCAGCAGCAGCTGTTCTAGGAACAGCCTCACCAAGTGACTGACAACAGCCTTATGTCATCTCAAACTTACTCACCATGATTTATATTTTCCCTACAGCTAACTTTTTGGAAGATATACAGTGATCATGTCTTCATCTGCTCACATCTCAATCTCTAGTTTTTAAAACTTAACTCTCTCATCTCTAACAGGCACAGGCTCTTTCATCAACCACAGACTGCTAAAACATATGCTGTGTGACATTTCCAACAGAAGCACTTAATGCAAAAATTCTGAATCCTGCTGTATTGTGGTCAGAGGGTGCTCTGGTTTACATCTCCCTTCAGGCATCCCACACTTCGTGTCCCACACCTTAACAGTTGGCAAACCAGATGTGAATTTGAGACAATCTCAAGCATGTTCCTGTCAGAAGCACTGTAAGATGGAATGCTTATTCTGGCTTCAGGGACCTGATCTGCCTCAATATCCCCTGGGAGACTTTTCCCTCCCACTGTGTGGGCACCATTATCTCTTGCCTGAAGCACTGTGGCTGAGCTCTTGCAATTTTAGTGCCTCTCTGCTTTATGTCATGAAGATACTGGTTTTATAAACAATGTCAAACAGACTTGTGGTCCCAGACAGGTAAACTTCTGGCAGTATAAAAATGTAACAAATTATTACATTTACACTATGGGAAGCTATTATGTAAGGTACTTGCAGCAAAAAAAATTAAATTGACAGATAACAAAATCAGTGTTGAGAGCAACAGCTTGAAAGAGGGAAAAAAAACCAAAAAACACAACAGAAAAATGAAATCACCCAGCGATTTAGGTTCAAATGTTCCAAAATTTGCAGACACAACCAGCTGCAGCAAATGGGATGTCCTGCGTGCTCCAGCCCAACACTATGGCTCACCCAATTCAAACCATTCTTACAGTTTAACACAGGTGCAATACTTCAAGTCCTTCCCCATGGAGCTGTAACTGCCCTAAGACCCTTAAATAAAATAATAATTTACTGAGCAGCATCACCCAGGGAAACCAAGCTGACTCTAAGCACTGTACACAGTTGCCCTCCACAAACCTCAGCATTCCTCGGCTCCATAAGCAATCCTCAACTCTCAGCACTAAAGGGCCAAGTTCACTGTAAACATTTAGTTATTCATCCAGCCTGATGAAGGGCCTGCAGGCCACCTCCCTTGCTCACTCACAGAAAGCAGCATGGCTTGCTGATTAAATGTATTTCCAGTCTCTGAGATGATGATTATGGTTGTGGAAGTGATTATAGCCTCCCAGGACATTATCGTGATTCACAGGCTGCTTTGGCAAAGACAGTCATCTAATTATCCAAGGGGCATTTAGGAAAATGTTGTTGTTATATATATGTGATGAATGAGCACTACACTGTGGTTATCCATACATCAATCAGGTGTGATTACAGGGGTCACTGCCACATTCTCCCACAAGTTTTTAGAAATTAGGAAATGGGAAAACAAGTTTTCTTTAAATCCTCTTCTTTTCCCAACATCACTTAGGCAGATATAATATTCATTATTCTGTAAATACCAGGTCTCCTCTCCTCTGTGGTCTCATCCTGTCTAATTATTACTGTCAGAAGACCCATTTTAGACCCTATACATACACATTTCAGCAGAGAACATAGGAAAAAAATTGCTAAGCACCAGGCTTATATTTTTGCCAAAGAATGAGACTGCAGATGACCATAAAATAATCATTATAAGTGGACAGAAGTAGAAGTATCTAAAGATCTGACTTTATATGTAAAATATATGGTGCCACAGACATACAGACATAAGGTATAGTTTTGGGGATTAGTTCAGAAGTATATTTAAAATGTCTATTTTGGAAGTACACCTCATTTCACAAAGAGAACACACCACAGCCTCCCTTGCTTGGATATTTGTGGATGAGGATTCTCAGCAGGAAAGGCTTTTGAACAGGATCAGGTTTTTACCTTCAAAAAATGAGCAATTTGTGTCTCCACTGCCAGTCCCATATTGCACTGGAGTTGTGCTGAATACTCATCAGTCAATGCTTTGATTTACCCTTGTGTGTATATTGAGGACAGAGCACCTCAAAATGTAATCACTGGAATATCATGACATACATGATAATTTAGGAGGTTCAAGCCTTCCACTTAACTATCCTTTATTACAAAATATGCTTGTCCTTGTCAAAGGCATTTAGCAGGGTGTGAAAAATAACTATAATATTTAATACTGCGCATTAATAACATGTCGCTACAACTTTAATTTTCAAGGTGAGGTTTTGGCAGTTTCATGCCTATTTCCTGATTAAAACCCAAACCCAGCCTTTTAGCCATTTTCCAGCACTGACTTGTTCTGAAGGTGCTAAGTCACTGGGGAAAGACATTATTAGATTGCAGTAACTTGCTACCACTTCTACTTGGACTGTACCTCACTGTACTTAGTGCCAGCTTTCTCCTACTGCTGATTACCCTCACTTGTATTTATCTACACACAGAGAAACTCACACATCTACATACCTATCTACATATCAAAAACATAGCTTATTGTTCCTGATTTTAATTATTAAGTTGAAATTCTTATAAAGGAATTATTCTTCTTTAGAACAGAAACACAGAAGGAATCCTGATCCTGCATGCACAGAAAACTGAATTTGAGAGCTCAGTATATTCAGAAAGGCTTGAGTGACTCATACAAGGACATGGCTGCAGAATAAATGGTTTTTATTAATTATTTATTAATCTTCAGTGTTTCAGTACCATACTGAGTTAGCATAACTTTCTGAATAAATTATTCAGCTTTTCACAGCTCAACCCAAGCACAGCACAGCTCAAAAGAGACGACAAACCTGTGACATATAGCACATACCCACTAAACCCCTTCTCTCTTTGAGCTCTTGATATTTTAATCACATTTCTACTCAGGGATGCAAGCCTTAGCATCAGGCAGTGTAAATCAGAGGAATTCAGTCATAAATACTACAGAAATTCAGCGGCTGTCCCAGTTGTTGGCACAAAAACAAACTGAACAAACCGCTGGAAGGAGAAGGAGGCCCCAGCATTGGGTGCTCCCACAGAGCAGCCAGCCTAGCTCAGGGTCCAGCCTTGCCTGACCCTCTCGGGCAGTCTCACAGGGACTGGGAAGAGCAGCCAGGCACACTTCACCACCTGCAGGAAAGTGCTCCTTCATGAACAGCTGTCTGGAGACCTGAGGCTATGGCATTTTTGTCATTTACCAAATTCATGTTTTCCACACTTGATACTGCAGCTCTGAACAGTCTTGCACATGTATAAAAGGCCAGTTCAAAATCTTGCCAAGTTTATGGCCTAGGTAGCGTTGTACACCCATGAACTCCAGAAGCTCACTGTGTATTATGGCACTTAAAAAATAAGAAGAGGGAGCCATAAAATCTCAATGCCTGAGGAAAAAAGTTACTCATAATGCAAACTAGATGAGAAGGTTTTTAAGCATTTCCTTCTGCAGAGTTACCTTCACTGGAACACGCTCTCCTGCCCGGGTAAGGGGAAAGCAAACTGCGCCCCTCTCGTTTCTGCAGATCCTGACTGTGCCCAGCACCCACCCAGCAGCTCAGCACAGTCAGGATCTGCAGAGCATCTCAGTTCTGCCCTGGAGGGAGGGCAGAAATTGTAATGCACTCTTAGCTGCTGAATAAGGCACCTTCATCTACCTCCTGCAAAAATCAATCAATCCCTGATTCAATTGGCACAGTCCCTAGGCAGAGGGAGGATTTGGTTCATCATAGAAATTGCTCCCCACAAAGGGGTAAGAGTGTCCTGTTTGAAGGACTCCTGAGATTCTCAGAATGTGCCTGCAGCCTGGGATTTCTGGTGTGCCCAAGGCATCTCACGCTTTGGGCACTTCACTCTGTTCAGCTCCTTTTCTGTGACTCTGGCTACAGGATGCAACAGAAAACACCACCATCCCAACCAACCTCCAGCCAATCTCTACTGGCAAAGCAGAAAACCCAGATAAGGGGAGCAAAAGGCAACAACGTAAAAAACCAAAAAAGAAAACAACCCAAACCAACTTCCTAATGGATTATAAATTATAGAAAGAACATTCTTTGCTATGTAATTAATGGAAATTTACTATTTTTAAGCTTCCTGAGGGAAATTTTCCATGTCAAATCAATTTGTAGGTAGGACCCAAGAGGCAGAAAACCACAACTGCTTCAGTATGCTTCTTCATTACACTGTTGCTGGGGGTTTAATTTTCAGTCACGTTTTTTGGTGACTTTGATCTTTGATGACAGTGTTAACTCTATTTGGTTCTCAGTACTGCATTGATTTTAAAAAGCCTTTTGAGATACCCTCACTAATTATTTCAGTGGAAGTTTAATTAAATCTTGTCACACAGGAATAAGCTGCTTATTGGAATAGCTGCTAAACACTATACAGCATGTAATTGGAGAAAAAGGAGGATGGATAATTATAGTTGGACAGACAAGCACATGAAGAAAAAGAAGAAAGCTATTTCTAAATATGAATTTAAGTGCAAGTGTCTGAGAACCTTCTCAACCTCCTTTGTGCACAGAAGTAGCAGACTTCTTGCACTTGTTCTGTTTTCCATCTAGATATTTCTATATCAACACTTCCATTCCCAGATCTCATCCTTATTTCTGCAATAGAGGCAACTTTGTCATATATAAATTTCTCAAGATTCCTATTGGAAAGGAATTATTAACATTTAGCCAAGAATACTTTAGGACTGGATAGCTTCCTTCAGACAACTGGTCTGCTCATGTTTATTTAATAATGCAACAAAAGAAAAGTTGCAAGGATTTCTTTTTCAATAAACTCTTGTGCCCACAATTCCTCCCTGTTGATCTTTAACTGCCTTCTATTTTCCATATGGAGTCCCATAAATTCATAAATAAAGGATATTAGATTGTAGTAGAGATAGAATGTATTCCTCAGCCAGATATACACACACAAAAATGGGGCCTGTTATTTCTTTTTGTAAAAGATTTCACTATCTTTCTATTTCCTTCTGATTCTTTGATTCCCTAGAGCAATGAATAGGTCTTTTACTACAGGTATTTCACCCAGCTCTATGCTGAATGTCACATGTATATATTTCATACTGAGCCAGCAACTAGTCTAGTATGTTCCACTTGGAAAACTCAGCAAAAAAATAAATATATATGCCTAAAGTTAAGCACATACTTTTTGCAAGCCAATATATTTTTATATTAACTGATATAAATATGACATTCATACATAATCCCATACTTTTATGATGATACCAGTATTTCTTTTTCGGTGTAAAGAAAGATAACCCAATTTTGAATGAGCTTTAAGAGAAAAAGAACCTGTTTGGAAAGTATATCACCCAGGAAAAAACAGGGAAAAGTAAAATTAAAGCTTAATGGTAAATGAAACAGCAAACGTATTCATTTCCTAATCTTAATTTTAATACATGAACTGCAGAAGACTGCAGGATCAGACTTAAGGTTCCCTAGAGATTGAATAAAAGCCTCAAGAGGTTTGTATGATAAACAAAAATGGTCAAATTGGACTCGACAGAAGGAAAGCAACATCATCTGTTTTGAGGGGGAGTGTAACAGCAGTGGCAGCAACCAACAAAGAGAAGAGCTGAACAGGAAAGCCAGACCTTGCTCTATGTTCTAAGAAACCCCTTAAGGGAAATTAAGGACTTGAACAAGGCATTACTTTTAATCTCATTAATACTTCTACAATATGGCTGGAACATTCAAGAAGAGGAATTTGCTTTCCAGCCCTTGAACAAATGAGTGTGGCCATCTGGAGAGATTGTTCTTGATCCAAATGGGCTGGAAAGACTCTGAGAATAAACACTCCTGCCCAGAAATTAAGAATAACATCTCTGTCATTGGCACTTTTGTGACACCTTTCTCAGGTCTAGCACTACAGGGCAGAAGTTTGTTTCTTGTTTAAGGAGAGAAAAAAAAGCACTTCCTCATGCTACTTCTGAAGTATTCCAATAAATATTTTAGGACTTGTATCCCCTGTACAAAGATGTGGGGGCTCTCTAAATCCACCCTCCCCTCCCCCCCCAGCAAGAGTTTAATTATCAGGTTCCACAGAACTTCATTATTCTCTTCCTCATTATGCTGCACAATAGTTTTTCCCTCTGTACATTTACTGCATTTTACTCCTGTTAATAATTATCTTGTGTTCTTACTCTAGGCCTCTCACCTCTGAAATAACTCTAACAAATTCTTTAAAATTCGTCATCTCTAAAGCAATATCCAAGCTTTTCTGTCACATTCATCCTACCTGAGAGAGCTTCCAGTAGGATGTCTACTATAGCTAAACTCAGTAACAAACCCTTCAGAGCAGCTGACCTCGTGTCTGATCACTCACAGTGGATATTCACATCATAATAACAATTCAGTTGGTTTATTTCAAAGTAAAGATTCGGACCACTGATCTCTCCCATGACAGGTTTACTTTGTCCACAGGTTGTTTTCAAGCTCATGCAGGCAGTGAGAGGCTGATCCTTCAGAACCCAGCTCTAACACCTCCATGAGGCAAAGTCCCACTAGCCATCACCGCAACATAGCAGGGATGTTATTAGGGCATTTATTGTTGGAGTTATGGGTGTCAGGGGATGACATATGGATCATCTGCCCTTCTGTCACCAGGCATCAGCAAACACACTGAAGTTACTGATTAGGTCAGCACCACTGCTCAACTCCAGGCTGGGGAATGTAAATCATCCTTTATTCTCTGCGGTTTTGGAAGTTCCCACAGATTAATCTCTTCAGGCAGGGGCTGAAACATCCTCCAAATATAATCTGTATATGTACTCACAAGAGTTTTCTTGAATTGCTTTTTTCCTAGTTCCCTTTCCTTGCCAATAACAGCCTGGCTGATACCAGCAGATCAGCCTGGCCGTTAGCTGAGGAATGACTGGGTCAGAGGATGCTGTAAAACATCCCTCTCCTAAACTGAAACCTGCCACACTGACAGTGAGGCCTCAGAAAAGTAATTTATTGTGTCTTTGTCTAATCACCATCTTACAAAAAGTGCCATCATGTTCTATTTACACACTCAACTCCTGAGGGCAGGAGTCCCACACTGTATGCTCCTGGCATACAATCTCCATTTTCAGTTGTGGGTACTGGAATTCGATGTTAACTCGATAACTCTTTGGGGGAAAGTTAAAATTGTTTTTTCTTCTCTTACCCATCTTCAACCAAAATAACTTTGGGTGTTACCTTGTTTAAAAAATACAAGCATAATATTTCAATACATGCAGACAGTATGATCCTCAAATAGTGTCTCTCTTGTTGCATAAAGCTTAGCAAAATGACAGAACCAGGTATCACTCCTGTTCTGACTCTGAAGTATAGTATAATTTATTTGGTTTTAACCTCTCTGAGACTGGCATTCCCTAATAAAAAAACAGAACAGTAATGGGAAGATAAAAATACTCCAAAGTAAACAGTTTGACCAAATCAGATATGAAAGGGAAGAAAAGTGTGCAGACCTCTATTATGGAGACTGATTATCAGCAAATGAATAAGCACTTAGAAAAGTCCTTCATCATGATCTGAGTAGGAAACAATGGAGACCTCTGTAGAAATAATCCCAGAAGGGATTTTCCTGCAAGGTTCTGTGGGAACAGCAGGCAGTGACCCTTCACAAACTATTTGTTTGGCTTCACACGAAGTGAAAAACAACAGTCCCTGCAACATGATTTCTGATTTCTCCACTAAACTTTTGAGACCTCTAGAAGGACACTCAGCAATTTGCTCTGCTGAGCAGTAAACAACCCCTGCACACAGCAGGAACATGTGCAAAGCAAACTCCACCTGCATGTTTCTCTCCAAATTGCCAGAGGCTGTTAGAACAACTGCATCTCATTTTTTTTTTTAAAAAAAAGGGAAAAAAAAGAAAAAAAAAACACACCAAAAATAAAAAACAACCAAACAAACGGGAAAACTGCATAATTTTCCAGAACAAGTTGTTAAAGCTCCACATAAAGAGGAAGTACCATCTGATGTATTGTCAATAACTAAAATTAAATTCACATTTAACATGGCAAAAACAAAGCAGGCAGCCAAGCTTCAGTTTGCTCTTTGCAAACAGTTTTAAGTTATAAGCTAATGCAGGTATTCTAGCCCCTGCTCCTGGCTATATTATTCCTGCATGAGCACCCACAGCCATGTATGAAAATGTTTTAACCAGTGTCTGTGGAAGGAGTAAGGAAAATGCATAGTGTAGTTCACAAAAAATTCAAATAAATTTTTAAAATTTTTTTTAAAGACAGTTTGCATAGCAAAGTGTTCATGTTGAGGAATCCTATGATATTGTAGAATTCAAAGACAAACTAATAGATTTCACATTGATCAGTTTTACTGTTCACAGAACTTCCCGAAGCTCCTTTGGAGAGGTGGGTAATAGCTTATTCTCCCATTAAGGAAATTATTTCCTGGTGCTAAAGGTAAGTTTTTGCAGGAGATGGCAAAAGAGTCTGGAATAACCTCTGCAATCTGTAAGAGTGGGATATTATGATATGGAAAACAAGAGTCGTGATAGATCAGTCACCTACACCCAAGACAGAGTTTCTCGATTTCTGTTAAATAATACAAGAAACACACTCACAGAAATGCAGAGCCTAGCAAGTACTTTTAAAAGTGTTTTTCAATCATTCATTTTGTTACTTGAAGACATCTAAGGGGATTTTCAGTCTACTGTCCCCCTTCCAAAAGATTTTTTTAGGCAAAAATTTGCTAAGTATTGTATGGTCGCAAATTGTATAATACTAATGAGGGAAAATGTAGCTATGGGCTGTATTTGTTATCTACATGATTCTGTCAGCTATATGATTTACAAAAGGGAAGAGACACCCCTACCTCTGTTATCTGTGAATTTTACTGAATTTCACAGAACCTTGCAAAGACAGGTCTTTATAACTAATGACAAAATGAAATTATAGCATTATCTAGGTTGAAAAAGACTTTAAAGATTGTTGAGTCCAACTGTTAACTTATTTTCCTAAAGTTTTGCAGGCCAGTTATTGGCCTGCAGCAATAGCAGGGATAATTATGGTAAAGATAAAGAATTTTATCTAAAACAATTGAATGGTTGTTCTTAGAAGCACAGAACGATTTAGTTTGGAAAAGAGCTCTAAGATCCTCAAATCAGCCACTGACTGTCACATCCCCCACTAAACCCTGTCCCCTTACGTGCCTCCAGGATGGCGACTCCACCACTGCCCTGAGCAGCCCGTTCCAGTCCTTGGCAATTCTTTGGGAAAGAAATGTTCCCCAATACCCACTTCAATATCCACACATCCACCCCACTCCAGCTCAATCTGAGGCCCTTTCCTCTCATCCTATTGCTTGTTCCCTAGGAGCAAAGCCCGACCCCACCTGGCTCCAGCCTCCTGTCATGGAGTTGGAGAGAAGTTTCTTCTTTCCCCCAGGATAAACTCCCCAGCTCCCTCAGCCGCTGCTCATCAGATCTGTGCTTCCATTTAAAATTATTCTATTACCAATCTTCCTACACATTTGTGTCTACCACAATGAAAGCACAACATGGTAACACTCAGGAAAAAGCAAAACCCACAAATCTTTGTAACTGAGATGTTCTCTGGGAAACCAAAGATATTTTGAAAGTAAATCCTTCCCACGACCATTCCCCTCCCAGGACACTGTAGCTCAGTTGCAACTAGACTCATCTGGGATTAATGAATTAGAAATGCCAGAAAATTATAGATTTACTGCTCATTTACCACAGTAGGGTTTTGGTCTTTGTTTTTCCAAAAATTGTTTAGCCATAACTTCCACATTAACTAAAATATCAATTTTATGTGAAAAAATTATAGCTGCACCTCACACAGTTAATTTCTTACGAGAGTCAGATAGCTGTTTGTCCAAACAGAATTAAGAAAGAATACGCACTTATTTCATAGAAGCAGAAAACATTAAAGAACATGGTTTATAGCCATATTCATTGTGTCTCTGTGTTAACCTCGGGGTGTGTTGAACTGAGGGGCACTTTATGCGAAATCAATGCCTGTTGTGTTCATAGGGGCTTTTTCAAATACTAGTGTACAGATTGACATGTGTTTTAATGGAAATGGCATTCACTGCATGCAGCCAGCCCTAACACTATTGAAAGATGTGATTATATTTGCACTAATGCTGTTACGGTGCTGCAGCAATGGGCTTGTAATCTCAAAGCTGTAATGTCTCAAGAGCAGTAGTCTCATACAGATGGAATTACCAGGGACTGATACTCACCTAATACTCCTCTAGGAACTAGGAGTGAGAGCCCTGACACCTCTGTCGTGCTGTAGCCACTGGGGTGTAAATCCTCTGCTCACAGAGGCACTGCAGGAACACCAAATACTTTGCAGAAATTACCAGTTGTCATATTTGTTACTACTTACCCAAGTTCAGTAACTTGTGGGCCACACCAGAGCCACTACAGACACGTTGTCTGGTAACACTTCAGAGAAAAGTAGTTGATAGCAGACTAAATGCCAACACCAAAACCGTTAATAACCTCTTTAAACCCAGCCACACGCTCAGCTCCACAACCTGATGCCCTTGCCAATGAAAGCAATAACTGGGTGCTTAATGGCCTTTAGGAAGGATTTAGTAATCTGTAGGATAAGCTAATTAAACCCAGATAAGTACTGAAGAACAAACTTAAATCAGAAAAAAAAAGTTGAATGAGCTTAAGCATGAATTCAAAGGTCAATACTCAGGCTTACAGATCCAGATGTTTAATTGGGACATTAATTAATGCAGGTTTTTTTTCTACACAGCTGTAGAAACAAATACATATCTGTTTATCAAGAGACAGGGGCTAGTCCTGGGTGATGCTGAATATTCTCAGATGCCCTGAAAAGGATGGTGTTAAAAAGAGATCTGGGATATACTCAGGAAAGCCAATTTTGCAAGCCCTGAATTGCCCACAATCCTCTTTATAATAGAAATCTCCACGTTTTGTGTTAAATAACACAGAGAATCAGTGCAGAACACAAAGTTGTGTTTGTGCTGCTATTTCTCTGTCTCATTTGCTTATTTGGGGCACGCTTAGTCATAATTAAACAATATTGAAGTGATGTTTAAACAATTTCTGTATGGATTTGCCCATAGGGCTCCCAGCAAACTATCTCTTCCTATTCAAACGAGCAAAACAATTTGAGTTTTCACCAGACATTAACATTTTAACTGTCTTTCAATGACAGAATAATGAATATTTTATGGCTGCAGCTTCTGCTTTAAATGAGATATTTTTATTGATGTTGGGATTGTCCTGGAATGGTTCCATTTCAAAGCTGGTAGGATTATAATGAGGTATTTTTCTAAATATTTAGTACGTTTTCTGATCATTCTGATAGGTACAATTTTCTCATTGCTGAATATGCCAATCATTAAAATGACTCATTTGTGAAGTAAATAGATCTGTTTGATCAAAAATGCAGTGTAACAGATTATGAATATTTTAAAAATTGTTTTTCAAATGTATATTCACATCTCTGAACAAACTTTTAAAACACATATTACAACAGAACCAGCAAACTTATATTTTGAATAACATGTCAAATTTTTCTTAGTTTTACTCACAAAAACTTAGTTTTATGCCACAGAAAAAAACAAGACAATTTTATTATGTCAATGAAGAGAAAAGATTCTGCCTTAAAGAACAGCAGTGCTGGCCATCTGGAAAGAAACGTACAACCTCTATAAATCTCTTTAATTTGGGAAATGGGTGAGTTCTAGACACTGGGTTTTTTTCTCTTAAGAATACCACGTTCTAACAGTTTTGCAAGTACACACAGACATATGTCTGTGAGAATTAACAAGACAGTAGATTGCAAAGCTCTCTGAGTGCCCCAAGCAAGCCCTGCAGAGGTGACCAACCCTTAGAGACTGGGCTGGGAGCACCAGGAAGCCCAGGGCACTGATGCTGCTGAGCTTGGTGTGGTACAGCTCCAGCTGCTATCCTAGAGATCACAGAAACAATGAACAATTTATGCCATACCTTAAGTCCAAAGGATCTTGTGAGAAAAAGATGTGCCACAGAAAGGTGATACTGATAGATGAATTATTATTACCTGGCCACCAAACTGGATGTGGGAAAGGGTCACTAAGAGGTTTGATCTCAGCACACCACTGTGGTCACTAAATACCACTTACAGTAGCAGGCATTTCTGGACAACAGCAGAGCAATGTGACCCTCATTAAAACTACCCCATCGATTGGAAATCACTACTATGGTTATGTGGTTATGATTATTAAGATAATTAAAATAAAACAAGTTAGTAAAAGATCCCATCAAGTTTGACCTTGAATAATTAGGTTTCTAATGCATAGTAAGGCCAGTAATAACAAGCTACCACAAAAACAAAATTTAGAAGTTTTTCTTGCAGGCAAAATTTAAAGGAAACACATTGCTTTTCCAGTGTATTTAATTTTCAATGTGGAGTCTGCAATGAGCTGCTAATAATCATGCACTATGCCATCAGGATTTTACACCTATTTACATAGAAATAGTTCAGACCTGACTTGGCTACCAATAGTGGTTAATTTAATTTATTGTCCTTTGGCAAGTGAATAAGTCATTGGTTTTCTAGCACTTTTAACCTTAGCAAACCCTTGGGAAATAAAAATTAGATTGAAAGAAAATTACTACTGGTGGAGAACAGCAAGAAAGTGACAGTAGTATATATAAACCTCAGGCAGCAGCAGAATAAAGTGTCATATTATTGTGTGCTGTCTTCTAAAGTTCAATATTGCTTTCTTGATTTACACGTCTGTAATTTTTTCCAAATAAGTCTTCTTGCTTTGGGGACTTTTGCATCTAACTTGATGTTTTTCAGCCAGGAAGAGGGATTAACCTACTTCCCATTAAAAAACATATCAGATCTCATAAGCATTAAGCCAGCAACGTGCAACCAAGAGCAGCTAAATAAGGTATAGCTATGGGGCACTGAGCAACACTAATTGATCATCTCTTCTGTACCATTTGCAGGACATCTTTGAAGGGTTCATTTCGGCCCCTGGGGCCAAATGAGAAAATGCAGAGCCTTGAGGCTTTGCTCCCCTCCTGGCACAGGCACAGCTGGCACCGGCCTTCCCCTGGGGTGCAAAGTGCTCTGCTGAGCTCCATGATGGACCACTACATCAGGAGGAGCAGGAGCTCTGGAGTCAGAGCAAATGTACTGCACTCTTCCCACAACAAACAGTTTGGGGGAAAAAATAACATTTTGGAATTTCTCACAGCTTGAATTGCTGCACAGTTTGTTTTACAGAATCAAAAAAGTTAATTATTTCAGATGGCAAGCAAATTAGAGGTTTGTCTCGTGAAGCTTTGTTATCCAAGCCAAACATATCTGAACTCCACAAACATGGCAGCAGATTTAGAAAATCGGAAGTCCTGAAATGTGGAAAAAATTTAATAAATTTTTATGACAATACATTTTAAGTGAAGTATTTTTATGTCAATATATTTTGGGTGAAGCATTTTTATACCACAAGTGTGTTACTAGCAAGGGGGTTTTTTTATCCCATGGGAGATTTTTGTTTAAAAAAAGAAAATCAATAACCATTGTTCAAGAAAATAAATTCTGTTTTCAGCTTGGAAGCGATTTCCTTTTCTGCACTTCTCCAAAATCATATTTGGCTTCTCAGTCACCTTCAGAAAATAATTTCCAAAAATAAACTTTTATATTCCTGATGTTAAAAGCATAAACATATTGTAAGTACTTGCTCAAATGAACCAGCATTGTGTGCCTTGACATGATCCTTACTGGTTTGTTCCAGGTGGTGTCAGTTACTTTAGCAGAGGATGATTCACTGTGTGAAGTGCAAATCCTATTTCATTTCTCATCAGTCATCATTCACCCTGAAATATATAAGATTTTAGCAAGTTGCTATATTATGCATTAGGTACTTGGGCTGTTTGCTTCAATAATGCAGCATCACTTTATCCCTTACCTTTAAGTGATTAAAACCCTCTGTGAAGCAAGAGAACATAAACAGGTACTTCCCTTTTACTGGTGGGAGCTGTGTCAGAGATCTCACTCCGATGTTTTGGGCTGGTGCAAGCATTTCAGCAGGAGGAAATGTGCCTTGCAGTGAAGCCAAACACCACCAGAGCATGGAGCCTGCTCCAGGCTCGCCTGAGGCAGCTCAGGGCCTCCGGGTGATTCTCACATTTTCAGATGCAGCCTCACAAGAAGGATTGTGCCTACACTGCTGAGTCACTTCTCAGCGTGGAGCAGTTTGCTTTGCTTCTCAGCAGGACTCCAAACCTGTGCTGCTGCAATTTAACCATGCCCAGCATCCAAAAAGCTTTACTTTAAAGCCAACTTGGCAATACCCACACTGGGATTAAAGCATTGCCTTTACTCTGGTACCAGCAAAACTGGTCCAGTTCCTCTGTTGGCATTTGAATGGTTTTTGACTGGACACTTAATTTCCACCAAATCAACAGCTTTTCAGAAAATAAACATTTTCAACATAAAGAAAAGATTGCTTTGGAAAATCAAATTAAGTTATTTCACCTGAAGCTAATGTGGTGGTGACCTGTTGTTGAACTGAACAGATAGGCTTAATTCAAGATCCCCAAGTGCAACAAATATGACCCTACATGAGCACCAGAGAACATGGTACTTCAGGCAACAGAATTTCTGTACTAAACTAACTTAAGAATAACTTCAATTTCATTTAATAGAAAATAAAATTTTCCTTGAATAGCAAATAGCGCCATTTCCTAATATATTTTTAAACATTTTTGTTCTCTTTGGGAGAAAAAATAATTAACTTTCAATCTTTTCAAACTATTTGGGCTGAATTTGAAAACGTTTTTCACAGCAGAGAAATTGTACATCCTGGTGAACATTTTGAAAAGGAAATTAGGACTCCAATCCTGCTATAAGTAGCTGAGATAATCACTTGTGCCACTTCCTACTGAAGAATCCCCTACATACAGGGGTTTGACTGCAGCATTTTGTCAGCAGATACGAGTCCTGTTACCAGTTCGGCCTTGATACAAATGGCATGAGCCACAGCAGCTTCCAAGTGCAAGATTTACTACAAATTAGGATCTGAATGGAATGAATCAAACAGCAGACAGAGAGGATTATGAGTCTGTGGCTATATTCTGACATATATTGGATTATTAGGATTTGCATTCATTAGGAAATTTAGACTGGCATTTGCATGAATGTGATATACTGTGCAGTTCATGGAAGTCCTATATGTAATAAGAGAGGGGGAATTATAAGCTTCCTTTTCTGATGAGCAGCTGCAGGTTTTGCACATTTTGCACACTTTGACATTGCTGGTGGTTTGCTATGCCAAGCACAGCTCTGATCCTCCACACAGCCTCTGCTCCCATTTGACACTGATGGGGTTGAACCGATGCAGGGGGCTCCCAGCACAGCACTTGGTAAAACACAACCCCAGTGGGAACTAAAGGTTTTCACAAAATACACTGAGGGTAAAATCAGAGCTTCAGTTAAAATCCTGTGTAAAATGCAATTTATATTGAGGTGTATGGGCCGCACCATAGTAATGACAGGCAAGGTTGTAAGGTGGAGATGTGATCTGCACTCTGTTATAGGTAGTGAAATCAGTGACTCAATAATCAGAATCTAGAGGAGAAAAGGAGAGTCCTACCTCTCTCTTTATCTATCAATTTGCTTTCTACATATTTCAATAGGCCATGAAAGTTACTAGATGGCTTCTGAAGTCCTTGGCTGTCAGCATCTCTAAGTTTGACTTGCACAAAACAGAATTCAGCATCATCTTAGGACCTCAAATACATTAGTCTTTAAATTGAATTCTGACGAAGATGATTTATAGCCTTGAAGATCCTTTCACCCCCACTGAGGGTGGCATGGCAGGCAGGTAGACTCAGAGCTCCTCAAAGACACTTCAAGAGCTTCCTGAGGAGCAGCTGTGCTGTGTGTCCTGCCTGAGCACTGGAGCTGGAGCATGTGTGATGGTGCTGAAACAACTGAGATGGAACAGCACAATGCAGAGGGGAAAGCAGAGAAAACAGAAAACTGGAACCAAGTTCTGGGGAAGGATGAACACAAGATTATACTGCTTAATTTCTTTTTTAAGACTGGTGAATAATAAGCTCTTATTGGTGAGATGCTGCACTTTTAGCCTTCAATATTTAAAGGATTTATGAGGGCTTATTATTAGGGACTGCACTAATAGAGTCCTCATGGGCCCACTCTCCATCAGCCCACCTCCTGGTGTGGGCATTTTTACTTTCCTTTCTTCCAAAGTTAGTAAAATAATAAAATAATAGAATCCCCATTTGCTTTACTGAGCTAAAGGAGTAATTAACTGTGGGAGCAGAGGCAAGAAGAAAGAAACCTCAATCTTAAGCTCTTTGATTGCAGAGAGAAGCAGAACTA
Organism: Bombycilla garrulus; assembly: GCA_013400315.1. Taxonomy (NCBI): domain Eukaryota; kingdom Metazoa; phylum Chordata; class Aves; order Passeriformes; family Bombycillidae; genus Bombycilla; species Bombycilla garrulus. The sequence continues at coordinate 437,377 of VXBU01013520.1, forward strand.
TTATCAGCATTAATACAGAGAGATCAGAAGCCTCAATATGAAGGTATTAAAAATTCACACAATATTGATCAACAGGTTTACCATAATTATATAGTAGAAGCTAACTCAGCCAACTGTGCTTTCAGACTTTCTGGGTGATGTACCTCCCAGCTCATGAAATACAGACTGATGCTGTGAGTCTTGACTGACAGCTTCATTTGAGTAATTTGCCATAGTGACATTTCATTAAAACTCACTAGAAGACACACTGAAATTAGTGGGGGAGACTCTTGCTTTCAGCAGGCTTTGGATAAAGTAATAGGTGTTGTTTCTGTAAGATGGTGGGAGGTCCTGTAAAATCCACAGTAGCAGCTCCCAAATTTCTAGTAAATGAAAATGAGTGAGAGTTGTGCACCTGAGTCTCCCTTTGGGCTTTTGAACACTCCTCTTCTTTATAACAACTAAACACTTGTAAGCTGGAATGTCAGGGGGAAAGCATGCAAGATGCTTCACCTCTGCTCTGGTACCTCTCCCCCAGGTAAGTTTACTCTCTCTTATTCCCTTCATTTTCGTACTCAAGTTTCCTTTCTCAGTCAAGAATTTTCCACAGTCCCTCCTCCAACCTTAAGCTCTCTGTGGAGTTCTTTGCTACTGTTTCCACCCGTGAATCCAGGAGCGATTGCCCTGCTAAGCAAGATGAAATTTCTCTCTCACTATCATTCTCAGCTCCCCAAGACGAAGTTTTTCTCTCACTATCATTCTCAGCTCCCAGACTCTCCTTCCTGGTCTGTTCAGCTCTTAGGATGTGGTATTACCTATTCTGATTTTGAGTCAGAGGTTGAATCCCTAAGAGCAAAGGAGACAGGCTCCAATCCAGTGCTTTGTCCACCCATAGATGCATGCCTAGAGCCCCTCAAAAAAAATTACAGGGCAGAGTCTAGGGTGTCCCCTAGTCCTGGGCAGTAATTTTCAGAGCTGGTGCATTTTTGCTAACCTGTAAGACTCATGAAAGCCTGGAGCAGAATATCAAGGACCTGAGCAAGGCACGGGGGCTCTTCAACCTCTCCCCCTCCCTTGGAGTCTGTTTGCTTGTGCTCCAAGGCAGCTGTACAGCTGTGGGCCTGAGTGATGTGTGCAGAAAAGCTGTGAGAAGCTCTGGCTGGCACAGCAGCCCCGCTGGGACCCTGTGGGATGTGTTCCCGCCGTGTGGGCCCTGCCTCTGCCCGCCGGGCACAGCCGGGCTCAGCTGCCCCTGCCCAGCCTGAGCAGCTCAGCACACAGACCAGCTCTGGGAAACCTGGAAGCTGACACCTCAAACCAGAACTGCACAAGCACCATTTATCAAAGGCTTACGACTGAATTCGTTCAGGCACTCAGCAAAAGTGCCTTCAGCCATTCAAGCCCATGTCCCAGAGAGAAAAGCAGCCAGAGAGCTTGAAGATGTGTCGACAGATCCTTTCAAGAATGCCTAACAATACATTTTTATCTCCCGTTCAATTCTTGGGTCTTAACAGCAGTGACTACAATAACACAAAATAAAATAAACCAGCCTCTATAGTTCCAGTTTGCACAGTTTAACCATCAGGAGAGAAGGACTTGTCAAGAGGAAACAGAGCAACACCAAGTATGGGCTATATACAAACCAAGAATCTGTAATAATTTTCTATTCCTCTTTGGTTCACATTTCTGTTTACAGGCATTGCAACATTTTATGCCTTTTTTTATGAAGGTATTGGCCAGACTCACCTTTTGTGACCTTTTACAATGCAGCTGTGTGGTCCTGATCTGCACATTCTCCATCTCCCTGTGGTTAACAGTGATGCTGAAGTGCCATGGTTCCTTTCATTTAAAGCAAACTGAAGGCAGAACTTAATCCCTGAATCAGACCCAAAGACCACTGAAATAAAAAGAAATATTCTGATCAGTCCCAGTGAGATATTAATCAGTCTAGTAAAGAGCACTTTCCATAGAAGCTAGCAGAGGATTCATTCCCTTATTAAAAAGGCATTCCAAAGCATATTGGTTATTAATTCTGCTTCCTCCTTAATCCCATCCTAAATAATTCCAGCTTCACTTCATTCTCTCCTTGAAAAGTTAAAACTTCCAGAGGTTTTGAAGACACCCTTTGTCAAAGGATTACTGGAGGCACCAGTGGAAATTTAGGCATCATTAATTAGACCAGGAGAATGAATTCCTATAAAAATTGCCCATCTGTAAGTGTTAATTTAGCAGCAAGCAGTTATTTTTCTCTGCTGGAAAGGTAGATTGAAAGCAAGCTGAGAAACTAAAAAACACAGAAGAAAATAAGACAGGAAAAACAGTATGAATCTTATCAGTAGAAAATGTTAATTACATTATAAAGCTCTTAGTCACCTAAGAGCAACAGTCCAAATTATCTCTGCATTTTTTCAAAAACTGTAATTATGATTCTATTTGTTACCTTTCTCTCATTATCATTAACTGGACAAATATCAAGCACCTCTTATTTCTGGTTATTGTTTTGTCTCTTTTTCCCTAATTTCCTGAATGAGTGTTCTAATGAACACACATCCAGAGGAGCGTGCAGTCATGTGGAATGTGGAACCAGATGACTGCAAGCCACTGGTGGCTGTTCAGCACTGATCAAAAGAGCTCCCACCAAAGTCTCAGGCTACAGGTTATCAGCAATGAACCCTACAATCACACCTTCCCCAAGACATCATTGCAGGCTCCTTCAGAGTAGAGGCTGGTAAGGTGCACGGGAGACTGAGCCAAAATATCCCTTCAGAGCACAGCGGACTTCATTTGTACTGTGAGTTTCACTTACAGACACAAACACTGTATGGCCAAGAGAATAAAAAGAGGTCTCAGCATCATTTCTCTCTCTGGCTTAATCAACTCATGTGGGAGGTGTTGCTGGACCTCAAAAAGCTAACTCCCATTTGATGATTCCGTGTGATAGCCTCAGCAATGGATATTTCTATGGCCATGGACAGAAACATTGCATGTGTGCTTTGAGTGAAACCAAGGGGCCTTCTGCCATAGGCTGTTGCAAGGATTGCATGAAATATTAAAAAAGAAACCTTCATGCCTGGAGTCCTTACTGGGTCACCTCAGCCTTCAGCTACCCTGCCAGCTCAGTCCTCTCCTTGGGATGTAATTAAATAAGAGCAAAATGGTATGAACCTGCTAATGGCTTCACATTGCCCAGAAGGAAATCACTGAATTATCCTGGGATGCCTGTGCTGATTAGAAATAGCACTGCCTTGATTGAGGCACTTCATTTGGCACAGAGACTAACAGTGTATGAGCACTGGAACTGAATAGCATTAAAGGGAAACCACCACAGAATCTGCTGTGCAAAGACGATTAGTGAAGGGTAAAAAGATCACGGACTCTACACCCACCTCCTCTTGAAAAACCTACAGACAGTCTGATTGAGCTGACTGGAGTTTTGAGCTGAGCTGAGTCCTGGGGGTGAATCTACAGGGCTCAGAGCACAGGCCCAGCTCTCAGGGGTAGAAACTACAGTTTGTTCCATCAACACAGTTTGACATATGCTGTGAAGCCACCTTTTAATTCAAGATCTAAATATTTGAAAGTTAGTAGAAAAATCTCTCCTTGGGCAAGATTATTCAACCTCTGCATCTTAGTCACAGGATCTCCACCTTCCTCAGGCCAAGCTTCACCGCTTCCTTTTTGTTTCAAATCTCCATGGAAATCTCTGTCAAGTCCTGACTGCATGAAGCTGCAGTTTATCCTTAACCTGCACATGACTTCTGTTTCTAGAGTCTCCAGCCTACGAGCAGATGTGTTTAGCAAGAGCAGCTGCTCTCCTGAGCTGCTCCTGCAGTGCTTCTGAACCAGGACCATCCTCTACCCAATCCCCAGCCAGATGGTTCTCCCCTTACATTTGTCATTCAGCTGTCCCTTTTACTGACAGCCACAATTGGCTTCAGGGCTGTTAATGGTGGAATTTGGTAATAAAGTGCATGTTATTTGATTCTGAACAGGCAATTAGACTTCCTCATTTCATTTTTAGGGTTTTAACTGCCTGATTTGACATTAATGTGAATCAACCAGCATCCCACTCTGCTATGCCACTACCATTAATGCTAGTGCAATGTGCACAATAATTTTGATATAACATGACACTGGCAGCTCATCTCCATATCATTCATTCACCTAGGTTTTTTGCCCCAGATTGGTCTTATGGTAGGATCACACATTCCCTAATTAACACCTTCTTTCCATGGTTACTAATGAGTGTGTTGATACCACTTCTTCAAGCTGCCTCTATTATAATAAAGTCTTGTGGGTATATCCAGCTCCAACTGTCTGCTGTAATTAAGACACAGAAGTCACTGACTTTCACTTAACACTTAACAGACAAGCAGTCCCCTGGATGATAAGTGAGGAAGGAAAATGCTTTATCTTTTGATTCTTTCTTCATTGTGAATGGCAGGACTCTGGGCAATGTCTTGGATAAAGGATGGGAAGTGAGACTGATAAATGAAATAGCAGCACCTGGCAGGAGGTCAGCCTTGGACTTTTTTAAAGAAAAATAAGACTAAGGCAGAACACAGTGAATTTCTGGAGGCAAAAATTGTTCACAGAAAAATTTACACAAATGGAGAAAAAACTTACACAAATGACAGGAGAACACAACACTCACATTCAACAAGACTTGTCAGGTTCACCTATGGCACTTTTTGCAGCTTCACCAGGAATTAAAAACAGTCAGTTTTGTTATTGCATGTTTTAGACATGCATGACCAGACAGTCTGGTCCAAAACTTAAACAAAGAAGGGGATCTTATTTAGCTTTCATCAAGTTGTGGAGCAGTTTGGATTGGATGAGACCTTATAGATCATCTCATTCCAACCCTCTGCCCTGGGCAGGGACACCTTCCACTTGACCAGGTTGCTCAAAGCTCTGTCCAACCAGGCCTTGGACATTTCCAGGGATGGGGCATCTCCCTCATCCTGCTGGCCACGCTTCTTTTCATGCAGCCCAAGACGTGATTGGTGTTCTGGGCTGCAAGCACACATTACCTGCTCATCCACCTTCAAGTTACTTTTGGCTCCTCTCCATCCATTCATCTGCCAGCCTGCATTGATATTGGGGCTTACCCAGTATCAACAGAAGCTTCATCAGACTTTGACAACACTGAACTAGGGACGGGAAGATTTTCTGTATGGGATGGTCCATGAGAAAAAACAACACAAAATGGAAACACAATGCCTGCTACAGAGAACTCTTCAGTAAACTACCTCAGCCTCTGTGCACTTCAAAGCCCTGTTCAAGCTAATCCTGCAGGAGGCTGGAAAGGTGGAAGTCTAGTCTTTGACTGTATAGTTTCGACAATGAAAAAGCTGTTCAGGATATAGCATTAACACAAAGGATCTGTTGCATTCCTTGTAAAGGTCTTGTATCTCTTGATTGTGTTGCTTTACAAAAGGGGAACATGTTTACAAGAATAAAATATACACTTCACAAGAACAGATCCTATGTTAGTGTATTTCTTTTGGTACTATACAACACTACTACAGGCATAAAGTTCTATTATTTCTTAAATTTAAAATAACACCTGCAAATCCCAGACTCCATAGAAAATATTAAAGCTAAAAAATAGAAACCAATTTAAATAATAAATACTGATTTTATATTTTGTGTGGTTTTTGAAATGGAAAAACTCCACTTTTGAGCACAGAATGACAGCTTAAAACTGTGGCTGATTAAGCTGTCTGCTCACAAGCTGAACAGGCAGTAGCACTTACTGTACTTAATCCATCAATTACATACCACCAAGTATGCAAGTAGTGGAAGAGTCCATAAATAGTGCTGCAGTGTCCTCCTCCAGAGACCTAAAATGGGACAGGAAATTGTCCAAGTAAAGTGTTTTCTGACAGTTACCAACCCAAAAACTGAGCAGGCATCTCCACACCACAGTCACATCTTCATCTGCAGTGGCTGCACAGCCTAAGATGCGCTACAGCTAGGGTACAACCACACTTCAGGATAAAGACACCTTTGTTTGCAAAAGTGTTCAGGAGTAAAGCTGCTCTTCTAGTGATAGTGTAGTAACTGGCTGATAAAAGCAAAGAGGTTCCAGACAATCCCAAAGGACCAAACTGAGGCGGTGTCTTCCTAAAGAATTTCGGAGGCAGTTGGAAGCATGCAGATTTCCACACCCCAGGAAAGTTTACTGCCTCCTCTGGAGAGTGCTGAGCCCTTTTGGTATGACTTTTATTTCTACCTCAAGCTGCTTCTAAGATCAGTGTTTTTGCTGATAGACTATATGGAACAGCAGAGATTTTTAACTTTTTTTGTTCGGATCTTCAAAGGATGAGACATCCTTAATTCTCCGTTGGCTTTATTTCCTCTCTTCCATTGCCTCCACCCAGGAGAAAAAAAAAACCAAAAAAAAAAAAAAGAAAAAAAAAAAAAAAAAGAAAAAAAAAAAAAAAAAGAAAAAAAAAAAAAAAAAGAAAAAAAAAAAAAAAAAGAAAAAAAAAAAAACACTAACAAAAGAACCCCCAAAACTCCAAAACATGTTCCACGTTATTGCAGCCCTTTGTGTCCATGCTACAGTCTCTTCATCAGATCAGCTACACCTTTACTTACATACTTGCAGGAAATGACTCCCGGTAAAGGAAAGAAAAAGCTTCACTTTCATAAATATTCCTATTTTAAATGGCAGATCATCACATTGGGACTTAAGACAGTAAGTGACAGGGGCTATAAAAAGGAAAATAAAAGATTTTGTGGCCTTTATATCCTGTAGGCAGGATAAATCCTTCCAATTAGACAAGATCCTGGCTAAAGTCATTACTTGCTGTTCAGAAGTCTTACAGTATTTTTTATTCTTTGCTAAATATATCACACTAAATCCCTTCCCTATGATCAAAGTCTTCTGGGATACAGAAGCTGAAAGATATAAAAGTGCTTTGATCCAAGGGGACTCTGATGAAAACAGGTTTCTGTAGTACAACCTCTTAATTGTTACCATAACTCATCATGATGCTATCTCAATGTCATCAACAACAACACTTCTCAACAGGAAATACTGATTTAGGAGATCCACCCATTATTTCATATGCATTCCTAGGTGTTGCTGAGAAAGGTAGCCTTGTTCAGAGGTTCCTCAAAATAAGTAACTTTCCAACTACTGTGATTTTTTGAATACAGATCCATCTGTACTCCATCTCACCACCTTGACCAGAGAGTAAATCACACCTGCATGGCATTACTTCACATTTTAAACAGTAAGGTTTGCTTCCCCTGCTCAAAAATCAATTATATCAATTGAAAACAACAGAGGAGTTGATGTATTTTTTATTTTTCCCTTGTGTCCTAGAAACATTCAAGGAATACAATGTCAGTTGAGGGGAGAGAGCAGCAATCAACATTATGAAACCAGCTTGTCAGTCTAAGATACCTGTCCATCGATCACTTCCATAGCCAGACAATATATTCAATACCAGACTCAAAATGATAATTCAGATAGGCATTCCCCAGTTGTCCTATTGCTTTCCATTGCATCCCTGGCATTTTTTAACACATATTTTAATTATCTAAATTTTGCAGGACTTTCTACATTCTGTGTGTATTTCAAACAGGAGAGACAGAACCATACAGAATAAAAGATTTTACGTCATTAGAAGATGGGGCAAATTTCAAGGTGGCTCATTCATTTCTCTGTGGAAATACTAAAAAAAATTTGCTCTGGACCTTCCAGCACTTGCTTCCATATAATCCTGCAGAGCTGCTCCCTACAGGTCCTGCTCCCTTCCCATATCAGCTCCCCAGGAGGGTACCAGACTCTCCATCCCCTGGCATGTAAAGCTGGGGCTGTCCCAACCTGCCTTACTCTCCAAGGACATGCACACCCCAAGGAGCCAGGCCCAGGGGTTCCTGCTCATACACATTCAAGTTTGCTGGGCAGAACACATCCCAGCCTTGGACATGCTTCCCTTCAACTCCTAACCTCCTGCCTAAGCCAACAGAAGCTTCCTGGAATTCCCATCTTTTTCACCTGCACCAGCAATTCTTCTATGCTCAAGTCACTCTTTCTTTAATCTTTTTTTTTTTGTTAAACCTGTATTGTTTTCTGATGGGAATGTTAGCAGATAACATTTCCCATGTCTGTGCCTCCTTCAGGTGCATATACAGGGTATCTCATGTCAAACCAGCTAATTATGCCTCTATTCCCTTGCTGTAGATAACAGCAAAACTTCAATTAAAGCTTAGTCCTTCTTCCTGATACTTTTAGCATAATTTCTGAACAAATGCATTACCCCAGTAAATGCCTGAGTTTGATGAGGCACAGGTGGGAATAAAAAAGTGATTTTTTTTTTTTCCTGCATCACAGTGGGAGAGAGAAGCCAAACCTCTCTGTGCGGTGAAAAATCTGCTCTTCCTTTTCTGAAATGTGAGCTCTAGAAATAATTCTCAGCTCGTGGTTCCTGGATGCCAGAAGGAAAACAGTTCAGCATTTTTTGAACACAATTAAGGACACACACAGGGCACTGTTGAACCTTAAGGGAGCTATCAGAGCCTGCACTCCCAAAGTGCTGCACACTCCTTCAGAAAGGAGCTTCCACCCAGGAGCCCCAGCAGGAAAGTACTGAAATTCTTGTGTTTGGACTCTTTTCCTCTCACCAATATTGTTAAATGCTACAACAAAAGTGAAACTTTTGTTTCTTCCATCAAACTAAAGATGTTTGTCACTACGCACTTCAGTCCACTGAGATCTGATTCCAAAGAGTGTGGAGAAGGAACATAGGTGAGATTTGGTAACAGCTTGGGAATGACATACCAGTTTCAACAGCATTTTGAGCACAGAAAGCATCATGATGCTTCAGTAACAAACAATACTCATTTATGGCAGCATTTTTCTCTCACAGCTCTGAAAGCATTGTCAAAGGAATTATTATCCCAGCTTTGTTTTGGGAGAAGAAGTGCACTGAGTGCTGAGGATGAACATTTCCAAACTGGCTACTGATTTTTGCAGTGCTCCTGTGTTTGCCTTGAGAGCCCAGCTGGAGCTAACAGACCTCATCTACCAGAAGCACTAATTATACACAAGTTCCACTGAATCATCAGGAGCTGAAGGTTATCAGCATTCCTAAAAAATTAATTAAGGAGAACAAAATGAATTTGCTGTGATAATTTGGACCTGTAAAAATAACAGATTGCTATGGAAAAAGCATGGCCCACCTCTCATCTAAGGCCACACAGTACATTTATTGCACAAGAGGGAACCAAGTCCAGGTCTTCTAATAGTGCACAAAGTGATATATTTATATACATGTTTATAGAGTAGAACTGGATGGAAACTGGACTCATGATTCAGCTGTGGGCTTTGCAATATCGTGTCTCTTGTGCATAATTTGAATGACACTGATGAAGCATCATCATCTCTCCATAATTATCACTTCCCGGTGGACTCTGGAGTACATCAGAGATATTTATGAGGCCAGTTAAGAAATACACATGGGTTCCTTGTCTGGCCTATGAAAAATCCAAGTAACCACTACCAGCTCCCTAAATTTTTTTTAATGGTTTCTTTGAAGCATAAAGTCATAAAAGGAGGAGGGACGAATTTTTTAAGTAGGCTGAAAAGAGAGACAACAACATAGTTTACGTACACAGGTGTGGCTTTACAGCAACTAGCAAAAAAAAATCTCAGATCCAAACATCCAATAAACAGATTTCCCCCCCCTTAATTGATATTTAAAATATACATAGTATTATTTCCTGATGAGTCTACTCCAGGTGTTTCTACATAAACAGTGAAATAGGATTTTTCAATCAGACCACTGATGAAAAACAAAGCAAACAGTTACTTATTTTTTAAGTTCCTGAACCTGGCATTTTCAGACAAATATGGAAATTTTGAATGAAGAAAAATTAATACTAAAGGTCAGATGCAATAATTAAATAGTAAGAAAATGTCTGAAAATCTGAACATCAATATTTAGAACCCAAATAACCTTCCTTCAACTGACACTCAATGATCCACAACTAGATTTAGAGACTTCCTCATTTACAAACACTGAAATATGAGTAAAAAGGAAATGAATGGGCAAACTTTCATTCTATTTGCCCTTTTCTATTATTCATAGTTCCTTTGCATAAAGCAGTTTACATGTACGCCCTTACAGATTTTATATTGTCCATCATTAGGATTAAAATTGAAATTAGTTATAGGTCACGTGCTCATCTGCTATAAATTAGGGTAGCTATTGAAAAAAAAGATACAGACAAAGTAGCCTTGAATACTAAAGCAATAAGATGCTCTATCTTTGCCTGCCTGACAAAAAGTGTGTTGGAAATATTGTTTGAAATAAGAGTGAGAAGATCTGTTGACAAACTAGTATTTTTCTACTGATAAGCATCACTTTCCTTCACCAAAATATATCCATTGAGACTAATCCTCACACAGCAAGAGAACAAATGCTACATAAAACTACACCTTAAACATTTGGTACATTCACAAAAATTAAACCATGCAGCCCAACTAAGAACATAAAGCTGAAAACAAAGCAAGTATGTAACAGAAGTCAACAGATACTATTCTGTTGAGAATGCTTGTTTAATGCTTGAGAAAGCTCCCTGGAAATTAATTTCTAGAACAAAACTGTGTGTATACACCAGAGACTTGTGTGAAACACATCCTTCTGCTTTCCTGCTGAACTGTCTGTTCACCATCTTACACAGACAAAATAATGCGAACCAGCCTACCTGAAATCCCACTGGGCTGGGAGCAGAGCTGGGAACCAAATCTCTTCCTCAGTCCCCATCCCATGCCAAAGGATGAGACAGTCATCTCTCCAGCACTGGTGCCCCCTGTCACTTTCAGCCGTGTGTTTTGCTGAGTCCATAATTCTGCTGGAGAGGTTCTTAATTTCTTACTGAATACCAAAACTACTAGGTCATAAAGCCAACATCATGTCCTGGTTGGCATCAAACCTCTCCCTGCTCTGCTACTGTGGTACAATGCACCTACTGCAGCTGAAAATAAATCTGCAACATCTAAAGCTGATATTTTTTTCTTTTATTTTTTTTTTAACTTAGGATTAAATATTGGCCCTGTGCCTTGTCAACAGCATACAGACAACATTGTCTGAAGCCCTGGGTCCAGAGAGCCCAGCCCCAAGACCTTTCTCTAAATGGGCTTCCAAACCCTACCAGTGAAGTCCAAGGTTCCCAGCTGTCCCAAAGAATATCAGATTGTCTGTTAATTGTACAGGAAAATCCCATTTTCTGTAGAGCTCACACACTACACCCAGGCCTTACTCATGCTGTACAGTTCCCAGTTGTGAAGGACTCCCAGCCCTGTGTGCAAGTGCAGGCTGTCCCTCTGGGTTGTTCACTTCTGGAGCACCAGTCTGTGCTATTTTTGGGGAAGAGGTAATTTGCTTTATATCTTTTAACGAAGTTTCACCTATAATGGCAGCCAGCAGCTTTGTCAGCCTCTATATCCTCTTATTTGGCCCTCTGTACACTGATAATTTCACTCTTGACACTAGGTTGGCCAGCACTTGTAAGAAATATTCTTTTGTGTCAGATCTCCCTCAAGTGCTTTTTTCACAAAGTCCAGCACAGTGCCTGAAGATGTAAGAGAAGAGCCAAGCCTCAGTAACAACCTGTTATTTGTGTTTTCTGCAATCACACCTGATTGCTGGTTACTGCACCTCGTTCTCCATGGCTGCAGAACTGCAGCCTCTGAACTTGGCTATTTACAAACAGTGATTTAAGCATCACTCAAAATTTCAACTTACCCTAAGCAATCTGTTTCCAGGAGCCACAGCTGCACACACAGGTGCTCCCTGCAGACCACCCACACATTCCACAGCCTGTCCAGCTCTGCTCTCTTGCAGCGCCCCTTGCTAAGATCCAAACTGCAGAGCAGACCTGACAGATGCACAAAGCCATGGGGGGGCCTTAGGTACTTGACACCAGACCTGTGAAATCACAGACTGCCAAACTCATGCCATTTGTGGATTAATTGAGCTTATAACACTTCCCTCCAGGTTACCTCTGCTCCCTGTGGGTACCCCCTTGCTTTTTCAGCGTGAGGCATTCTTTCCCCAAGGAGTTGCATGCAAAGACCAAAACAAGTGTGGCGGCTGGTTATTGTTTTGGGGATTTTTTTTCCTGAAGAAGAATATTAGGTAAAGCTCCAGCTATTAATTTGATGAAAGAGGTGTTGGAAATTACAGCAAAGAGCAGCATCAATCCATATAAAGCTCTGCAGTTTTTTCATTCCAAACTCACTTAATCAGGCACTGCAGAGCATGTATGTTTTTCACAGGCACTCTTCTAGCCACTCAGTTTTCCTCTGTCAGGTGTTAGTGACACCTGTTTGTCCTGCTTATGTTTTAGATATTCCTCATATTTTTGCACAGCTCTTCAGAGAATGGCCAGTCACCTCAAGTCTTAAGATGTGTCTTTGTCAAAGTAATGAGTACCAAGTATCTGTTTGCAAAAATGGACCTGAATGTATGACAAAACCCAACTTTATAGAAATTTTTAAATAAGCGATTCTTATCCTAATAATAAACAGAACCTTGAAAAGGGAATTTTTTTTTCCTGCTGTTAAACACAAAAAACTTTGAAAGCAGTCTGTAATTCTTCTTGGTTTCTGTTTGAGAAGGATTTCTTTTTCCCAATTTCATTATGAGACCAAAATTCTCATTCAAAAGAAAAGCTGGTTGTTTCAATTTCAGTATATTCTGTCACATAAAAACAGCAAAAAGTCTTCTTGTTAAATACTAACCTTTTGCTTAAATCCTTGAATATTTCTATTAGGTCCAATGAGTAAACGCTTCAGAAGGTTTTTTGCTATTGGTGTTGCTACAGGCAACCTCTCTATAGAAACATCATGTAAGGATAAACAGTCTGGTCAGTAAAATGTTTTGCTGATAGTTCTGACACCAAGAAATTCATCATTAAAGGTGCAGGTGAATTGCTTTTCAACAGCAAAAGGTCTCTCAGGCAATGTAGTTTCCAGCACCAAGGTGCAGGTGCACAGTGAGGCAGCACAGGCAGCTGGGACCCAGCACTGAGCCCTCAAAGCCCCAGAGGCTGCAGCTTAGGTCAGCTGGGACAGGACTGACCCCAAAGCAAGGGAGTGCAAAATTTACTACTCAGTTCTTGTTCCCAAATTCATCCTGCCTTCCCTTGGCTGACCATTAATGTCTCAGCCTTTCAGAGACATGTTTCTTTCAGAGCCTTCTACTTCCTGTATAAAACTTTTCATGTAAGAAGCAATTAAAGTTTCATAAAAAAAAAAAAAACCTTCCCAAACACAAACTGCTCCCCATGCATAAAATACCTTACTCTTAATAAAATGTGGTGCCTCACATCAATAAAAGAGTGACTTCTATTCCAGTTTACTGAAAGGGAAACATATTAAATGCATTCTCCGGTATTAAACACTTTTCCTTTCTGTCAGAAGAGCTCTTTTCCCACTAGCTGCTTTAATAAAACATGGCAAGAGGCCCTGTGAACAGTGGTGCTGCACACTGGAATGCTGGGCTGTCTGCAGAAATGAACATTCCATCAACCCCAACTCCCAAACACAAGGAGACAAAGGGCTGTGATCAAAACCCCTTCCCTGGCCACTTCTGGCACGAGAGAATTCTCCACACCTCTGCCTGTCTGGGGTCTCTGCTCTGCAGGCAGAGGGCACAGCCAGCAGCCCCTCACCAGGGCATGAGGCCCTCCCAGCACAGCCCAGCAGACACCCGCAGGGCACAGGACCTTCCTGCAGGGGCTGCACAGACACTGAGCAGGATGCATTCACAAGAGGTTCTGTCTCCCAAAAGGTATGAGGGAGCCCCAGTGGTCCTGCAAGCCCAGCGCTCCCCTAAGTCCCCCAAAACTCCACCACGGCCCCACAGAACACTAATATTTACAGGTTTTTCTGCTTGCTAAGAAATTGTGACAAAGAAAAGGAGTTCCCAAACTTAATCTATTTATAGAAGCAACTCTTTTCTATGACTGCTGCCTGCAAGAATGTTTGAATTTTGGTAGCAGAGTTCTGAGAACTGCTTTCCAAGTTGACACCATTATAAAAAAAAATTAAGTTTTAAATGCAAGACCATCCCTATCATTCAAAATGACAGTTTACTTATTACATTGGCAGTAATACTTGTCAGTATTCAGCAGCACAGTGGATAACTAACAATACTTCCTATTCACAGAGGAAGAGAGATGTATATATTGTCAGAAATTATAACTGATGTTGAAACTTCACATTTGTTTAAAGACCTTAATTTTCTTCCTCTTAAATGGTCTTTGACCTAAACTACAGTTTGGTACTTGGAAACGTATTTGCATATGTTGAGGCTAATACAGCTCACAGCATGCTGCTGTTCCCGATTTTGCCTCTCATATTGATTTCTATCACTGCAATTCCTTTCCCAGAACATGTCATCTCTTGATATTTAAGTTTTATCTGGAGTCCTCCAATGTTTGGGGCAGTTGCTGAAATTTCTTACTGAGACGGATGGAATTAGTTGAAAAACTCAGTTCCTTCCTTAATAGTTTCTAGCCCTCAAGGATGCTGAGAAAAGGTTACACAGAAAACTCGCATGCAAGCTAAAAGTTCAGAAGCAGAAAGGCTTATCAAAACTAGGTGAGCATTAATCAGTGGCTGTAATGGCCCACACCCACAGACTGCTCTGCACTTTCAAAACATAATTTTGCATCAGGCAGAGCTGCAGAAACCAGAGGTTTCTGATTATGAGAGGGGACAAGGACACCAGCATCTCTTTAGCAGAGAAGCTGATTGCAAGTGAGTCTCAGAACTTGCTGGGCTGGAGATTCAGCTGCCCCTTTACTTTCTTTTTGCCTTCAAAACTAACTCAAGGCTTCTTTTGATGTTTTGGCAAAGGTTATTCCCTCTGGAGATCAACTGCTTTGCTAAAGCTATCTGAACAATTACCCTGGTCCTGGTAAGGACTGCTGGAAACTGCTGTTACTGAGGCTGCCTCTGAGTTGGTTGCTGTGGTTTCCATCCCAAGCAATGGTCTCGTTCCCTTTTACATGTTCTATTTGCTCCCTCAGCATTTATATCCACTTTTCTTAACCTGGCAATGTTGGTTTGTTTCCACCAGCAGCCCTGTGTCTGCTACAGCCATTTGCACACGTGTGTGGCTGGGAGAGCCTCCAGCTGTCCCACAGGAGATGCTCTGAGAATGATTCTCTTCAACTCAACTCTCCTAAATCAGGTTACCTATCTGACAAAAGATCAACATTTATTATTCTTAGAGGGAATTTCTCTTGCAAAAAATCTCAGAGGCTTTCAAACTTTATTCTTCTGACCATTTGAACCTTTTATATTTATTACACTGTATTTTTTATCTCTCAACCAGAGACATCTCTTGTTGCAATCTTTGAGCCTNCAATAGTCTAAAACCAGTAACAAAATATAGTAAATGATCCTTAAAGATACTGCCAAGCTAAAAAAGGTTTTTACCCATGTCTGCAAGCATGAGTATTTGATCTTGGGAACTATAGACAATTAGCCATACTCCTCTGTTAGAATAAAAGTTGAAATGGCAATTCTCAAAATTCCTTACCAAAAAAACCTAATCCACTTGCAATTCTCTACTTTCTATCTAACAAGCAAAACATGTTCAACCACATTTTAACTAAGTTCTCAGGCCAGTGATTGCTGAGAAATCTCTAGTTTTTCACTGTACCATAGATCCCAAATATGAGCCAAATGTAACAAGGGTAGGAAGCATCACTGCTGCCATCGAGGCAGCACCCAGTACCAGAATAAATGTTATTTCAGGAATGTGCTTCATGCCCAGTGAGCTGGCATGCATTTGAAAAAAATACATGCTCTAGAAATTGTGAGCTTCAAAGTCCACCAGGTAAAGGGTCTAGAAAGGGCCAGGTTTTCTGATCCCAAAAGTATCTGCTAATTGCATTGAGGCCCATTTCTCTGCCACAAAACCCAGAGGCCTGGGACTGTGCAATGACCTGAAAGCAGCAGATGCTGCTGGATCTTGCTGGGTAATTTTTTCCCTTTTACATTAAAAATAGAATACGAGTTGTTTTTTTTTTCTTACACATTCTGGTACTATTTAATCCAAATAATTCTTACCATTTGGAATGCAGCCTCATATGACAGGCTCATTAGCCTGACAGCAAAGCCAGCAAGTTCAGAATAGCACAGTGGAGCACATGTTGCTTTTCTCTGCAGATGCTTCATAAAATAAGTGACAAGAGCCCAAATCCTGACCCCAGCATGCACCCAAAATTAACTAAAGGAGTCTTTCTCAAAAACAGAAGCTCTTGTATAGCTTCTATTTTAGGATTAGATCACAGTAGCAGATCAGTAATTTCCTTCCTTTTTGTTCTTGGTTACAGAGGAGCCCAGCAAAGGCTCAGAACACTCTTTCCCCTTAGCACCCCACCTGTGCAACTCCTGTGCCTCTCCTCTCCCTCCTGCTGCCACCTGGCTCCCCAAAAGAAGGGCATTTTTACATTAAAACTGTGGAACTTTGGCACTGAACTCAGGCTATGTTTATCTCCTAAAAAGTTACAATGTGAATGGCTCCCGCTGTCTGATGATTTGCCTTGGTGGCACAGAAGATACAAGACTGTGGTAAAGGGATTAGACAGCGACTTCATTAATTACAACAGAATTAGTTCAAGGAATCACTGACTAGGCACAGCAGCATTTCAAATGATCAGATATACAGTTTATCCTTGAGAATTACAAATAACCATAACATCTTTAAGGCAGAGCTTTTCTGGTGCAGAATAGAAATTTGAACTTCTTCACAACTTCATTTTGGGAGCTGATAAAGGACCAGCCCTTGGATACTGCAGGTACCAGAGATGCACAAGACAAGTCCTTGCACAGTTTAATTCCCAGGGTCACTGCACTCTGACACACTTTGCCAATTTGCAGCTGCTAATAATAAGCTCTATTTGGAGCATGGGTAACACACAACTGTATTAAAATTCTCACCTTTTTGTAGAAGGAGGGTGCTCTTGCTCTTGAACAAGAACTCTTCATAATATCACGTGGTGTGTATTCCAACACAAAAATAATCACTGTGATTAAGCTCCTGTGCTCTCTACCCAGAAATCTATGGCTTCTTATCTATTATATCTTTAATATAAAGCAAAATATTTTCATTCTTACTGGCTTCCTCCACAAGGCATTCTATTTATGAGGTGGTTTTAGACTTCTAATTTCATCATATGAACAGATTTTGCCAATTTATGCTCAAGCCCCATGATGATGTACCTTTAGATTGGAGCTTAATCTGTTCCAAGAAATGTTTGTCCTGACAATGAAGAGTTTAAGCCATGCACAATTTATTTTTATCTTACTTGTATAACAAGGGAAGGTAAAGGGGATGCAAACCATTTTCGCATTAATTATAAATACTGCATTACACACACAAGGTTGCATCTTCAGCTTTCTTGGGTCCCATGATCTCCCCATGTGCTTGTAACCCAGAAATTTTAGCTTGCTTTATGTTGTTCCAAGCCAATCTTATGAAACTAATCTTTACTGCTTTCTTCTTTTATATAAGCTTCAATCACTCAAGCAAAATTGTTTTCTTTGGTTTATGCTTCATCATTTACTATATTTTTGATAAAGCCTATTGGGCTTAAGTTCTATAACTAGGATATATTATCTAACTTTACCAGGCCATTTTCCTCAGGCTATTTCATATTGGAAAGAAAAATTCTAGTTTAAGTACTCATTTCAGGAAGCTTAAATGTGCGTATATCATGCAATAATAATAAAATATATCTTAACAGGTTTATGTTGGACAAATACTCAAAGCGTTTATTCACTTCTATTATAATCCTAGCAATTTAGTATTTTTGATTGCACTGGCGTCTTTCAAACAGCCAAGGCAGAAACACAGCAGCATGACTAAGAAGAATTTATGTTGAGGACTGGTGGCATTTGCAAGGTACCACTTTTTAAAAAACAGAAATTGTTATGATAGATAGATAGATAGATAGATAGATAGATAGATAGATAGATAGATAGATAGATAGATAGATGTTCTAGAAACAGATATTCTACAGTAATTTATTTCAATGACAGGTATTAAGCCACAGGTAAGAGCCTAAATTGTAGCAGTTTCATTAAAGAAAAACAAATACAACAACATATAAACTAAGAGAATACAGAAAATGAGTACTCATTTACAGAAATTACATGATCTATGTTGTGAAAACATGTTCAGTGGCCATAACACTAATTCAGATCACCTTTGAGAAAAAACAGAACAGATTTTAAATGTCCAGCATAACCCTCTGCAAAAGCATTTGTACAGTTCCAAACGAGGGCAGAACAAAGACTGGTATTTTCTCATTCACTGGAAAAATACCTTCTCTGTTTCCAAAGGGTGGGTTGAACAAATGAACCTTACCAGGACATCCTGCAGCAGATATTTGTGAGGCTTCCCATATGCCTTGGGGCTTCTGCTGGACCTAAACTTGAATTTTATCTTGCTACTCTCAAGACTTATTGCATAAAAATTTAATAGGAACTTTATTTCATATCTAAAGTTACTTTGGTGTTATTAAGATTTATTGTCTAAATATTAGAACTGGGTGTTATTCTTCTGAAAACTGTTTCCTTTCCTTCTATTACCTGTCCCATACACATCTGTCCTCCAAAAGGGGACCTGTAATTTACTCCACTGGGTAGAGAAGGGATGTAAAGGGACCAGACTTTAAGAGACAGCAACTAAATAAACAAGAATGTGGTGATGACATACTTTCAATTATCCATGTACAAAAGAACAGGATTTCCAGCAACAGATCAACTAGCTTAAGTATTTAAACAGGAAAATATATACAGGAACCAGCAAAAATGGAAAGGAGATTTGGGTAAAATCTAATTAATAGAAAGTAAATTACTACCTAATTTAATTGTAGACTCTTTGCTTGCATTTGAGCATCTCACGAAGTATTTGCAGATACAAAAGTAATTTAAAACTGGATACTGTAATTACTTATATCTCCTGAGGAATGCAGGTTAAGACTGGAACAATTTCTTCTTCTTCAAAAGCACTAGAGAACGTTACAACCCACGTGCATTTCACATTGAGCACGCTGCACCCCATCCATGTCAGCCGCTCCTTGGCTCTCTGGCACTGGGAATATGTGGTGTAATGGCTTTGGAAGCCCAAGGCTCTTCAACAGGCCATTTTCATCTTCTCCAGCATACTGGGAAACTCATCAACACACTGCTACACACTGGAAAGGTTGGACATTTGGAAATTTCTCTTGACATTGGTACAACAATTTTTTTTCAAACATACCCTGTGCCTAACCATCATCAGATGATTGCTTTCACAGAGGTTTTGATGAACCTCTAGATGGTTCATGGCACAGTCATTTCTCCTTGTTAATGTTCTATTCCCTTCTAGAAACCAGAAAGTGCTCTAAAAAGAAAATGGTAGACCAATTTATAAATTCATGAATTAAGGCAAATCTTATTCTTTGGCATATAGAGAATAAAAGCAGCTGGCTAAAATCAAATCCTGACTTATCATATGTTCCCTCACTGTACATTTACCCATTGCATTATCCAGGCAATGCTTGTCTTGTTGTAGGCAGGGTCAGAATAAGCTGGAAATCAAGATGGGATCAGCTGCACGTAGCAGATAGCAGCTGTCACTTCAGCAAAAGTCCCCTTTCTGATGACACAGCACCTGAATAGCTGTGGAAACTCCAGTGTAAATGTCAGCCAGCCTTCAGTCATTAGTAACTACTGGATTCTGACATCAGTGACAGGGGTATGTGATAATATACCAATTTATCTTAGATTCCACATAAAAGATCAAAAGTCCATGGGTTCTGATATTAGCTCATCAGTAAATCGTTATGACAGTGATACTAAGCAAAAAAAAAATCCCACAAGCTTGCACTCAGGATGAGCAAGATGTATTTCCTGAAATTACTGTTCAAGTGAAAAAATAAATACAAGCAGTAAAGGGGATCTGACCTAAAGACATGTAACAGCCAATTTGTCTAACAAAGCCTTTGCTCTTCTTACTTAGCAGCACTGCATATTTCAGCTTCATTGTCCTTTTAAGATGAAGAGTGATGAATAATCACAGTTCATCTGTGCAAAGAACAAATATATTCCGAGCCATTTCAGCCACTTAAAGCTGAATTTTTGCTCCAGCTGTTTGCTTTCAGCAAATATTTATGAGCACTATGTTTTGTTCAGAAAACTGCTTGTTGAAAGCACAGCCTGGGAATGTATCTGAGATTCATTTAAACAGCAAACTCAATTTGTTTGGGGAAATTTAGGAAGAAATCATTTACAAAATATATATTGCAAACTGGGCTGCTAAAAAGTGGCATGAGTTAGCACATGCCCAGAGGCATAAGGAGCTTAAGGCCACCTGAAATTTGAAACTGATCTTTTGTAATAACTGATTGTAATCTCATTTTTGAGACAGAGCAATGAGTTCCACATATCTCATTTACTAGAGCCAGCTCAGGAATTCGGAGAAGCATAAGCAAATCTTTGGAGATACTTTCCCCTCCTCCAAATAAGGGATTTACTGGGACTATTGTGCCAGGGAATTGCTCCCACCCTTGTGGAACACCTTGTCATCAGCTGCTCCCCTGCCCTCCTCAGCAGCAGCAAGTACAGCAATGGATTGCCAGGAAGAGAGAGTGATGGGGTCCTGGCTGCCCATCTGCAGGAAATTTGCAGCTCTAGGCAACAGCCTCCTGTGCTTAAAGCTAAGTATCATCCTGCCAGGAGCAACATTTACTGCAGAAGGCAGATGGGGTGAGACAGCAGTGCAGATACTTGCCACTCATCACACCTGCAATCAACACCCAGGTTTGTATACCTGAGTCACTATACCCAAAAAAAACCCTCAAAAGCAGGCCTTTTTTCCCAGACATTTGTGTAGTACATACTGGGCTGAGATTCAGAAATTTGTTTACTCTCATCCCTCAAAACAGCAGCTTGTGATGGGCTGCAGAGGTCGCAGCCCCAGCCAGCAGCGGTGGGAGCAGCTCCTTGCCCCAGCCAAGCAGGGTGACAGGCAGGCACTGCCCAGCCCCAGCCTCAGCACTGCCGGAGCAAAAGGGAGGAAGCAGCAGAATGGGCCAGTCAGATGCTGCCACTGTCATGAACATCAAAAGCAATGCACAAAGCAGCCATGGGTCGTGTGTCCACAACACTGGGCTGCAGCTGCTCTGAAGTACAGAGCTGGCTTGGCCCAGAGGAAGGACCAAACAGCTAAACTAATTCCTGCACAGCATGTTGAAAAAGCAACAGTCAAGAATAATTGCTCCCTCTCATCTAACAAAAGCCAGAGCTGTGCAGGGAGAAATACAGATGGGTTTCCACCACAGCCAGCTGTGCCAAAAGCTTTGCTCCTTGGCATGGTTGTTTAGAGCCCTACAAGAAGTATCATTATCCCTGCACACAAGCTCTGTGTTGGCACCTTGTCCATTCTGGACACCCTGCCCACACTAGTTTTTTAAAATTTTGTTGTGGATCAAGAGGAAGGGAGTTGTTCAATATGATCATTGACAAATCATCGATCCAGTTATCTGTCTTTCTATATCATTTCAAATTTACAGTCTCATTACTGCTTCTGTGACAGGAATAGATTTTCAGATTTCAGAATTAGTTAGGAAGATATGATGACTCAATGCATGTGATCAAATGTCTGTCTGAATGAATCTGTTGGATTAATGAAGCAGTTTGATGAATTAAATTATATTCCAGCAAAGAGCAGATGATGATATTTCAAAATGGCAAAGATTTTTTTCGCACATTCTGGTGTTTTCAGTGTCATTCAGTATTAGGGACAAATTCCAATTATGAGAGGATTTGAAAGTTCAAACACAAGGCTTCTCTGATCATTTGTGGGATTGGTGCCTAAGGGCCACTTTCTGCAGTCACAGCTGAGCAGACAAAGATACAGGGCAGGTCAACCAGCACAGCCTTAATCCACGCAAAAACCAGAGCCAATACTTGGAGAAGAACCAATACACTTAGCAAATTATTCTATAAAAAGGAAGAAAAGATACAGATTCTACATCTCATTCACAATTGCTCCCAGAAGCACCTCCTGAAATGCAGCAGCTCTGAGCATAAGCTCTATCACACTGATAAGAATTGAACTTTGAGCCTTCTGCAGGGTTGGAGGAGGAGGGTGAGTGCTGCTGGGTTTGAGAAGATTTTTTATCATTTCTTCTCATCGATTTCCACAGACATGCTGAAAAAAAAAGTCTTTCTAAATATCTCTTTTTAGCTTTTATATTTTACCCTAAAAAAATGTAAAAAACAACTGAACACTGCTCTCCAACAAGAAAATACCACATTAGAATCTTAACACTTAGATAATTTAACACCGAGTACCCCCAAGAACAGTCAAATCAAATGTATTCTACAATCCTTAGCTTACTTTGCCAACATCAAGCTATATATATTACCTTAAGTGCTGGCCTCTCAGATCCACTCTCACACTTTGGATAGGATTTCTTTCTCATGAAATTAAATCTCCAGAGTTGCACTATCCCAAATGTGTTGACTCTGTTATTTACACTACCTCATCAAAGCACTTTACTACCACATGAAATGTATTTCCAAAACAGAATTTGCAATTATAATGCCATCAGATGTCCTTAAAACCACAGTGACAACAGTTTGAGCAAGCCTAGGCTACCTACAGGATTTTAATAAGACTGAATTTCAGAGGAACTCAGGCTGCTTTTGCATTTTGCTCCCCACAAAGCAGAGATTGCGCTCTCTCTCTCAAAAAAAAAAAAAAATAAAAAAGCCAGACACAAACCTGGCTCAGACAACTAAAGTCTATTGTTTTTACAGGCAAAACCACAGACAAATATCAAGATAAAACATACAAGATCCCAAAGCTTGTCCTCAGTCCTCACAGCATTGCCCTGGCTGAGGGTGAAAAATGAGAATCTGCCAGCACCAAGGAGCAGTGGGGAGCCAGGATGCAATGCTTCTGCCTTCTTTATATAACACTATCCCCAAAAGTAAAGAAGAATTTAACCTTCAGCAAAGAAAAGAGAAGTGAGAGATCTTAATCTTTGGTTAAATGGGAAGAGGAAACTCCCCACATTTACCCAGATTTTTATCTTTATACCTCCAAGTACACATTTTAAAGACCTCATCAACTTTGTCCTACTATTGAAAAAAATCCCAGAACTCAAAGTGATGTTTCAAGGCTGAAATCAGAAAAGACAGAATGATGAGACCAGACTGTCCTTAAGTTTAAACCGTTTTTTGTAACCCAGAGCATGCAACACAGAGTAATCAAATGAGTTATTGACCTAGGTGGTACATCTTGATGGAAAAAGATTTTGGAAGAATTTGTATAGCAGTTGCTTGCACAGAATAATTCAGTTAGCCTTTAACTCTTCTCTTACTGAGGCAATCTAACAGAGGTAGGACTGGGATCTCCCATCTTCATGGACACAGGCTTTTCCATGCACACTTTACTCTAAATTCTGCCTTCTTTGTAACACTATCCAGAGAAGATCAAGGAAGAGTTTCATTAATCAAATTACTGGAAACTCATGGTAAATTTTTTTCAAAACAAGCAACAAACTTTTGGATTCAATAAATTGATCGTGCTCTTTAGCTTCCTTTCTTCCCTGTTTTAGCATTTGAAGCACCGTTTTCTTTTGTGTCTGGCTATGTTAGACTAATCAATAAGAAATTATACTTTTACTTTTTACATTCTAACAACATATTTCTCAGTGATTCATATTGATTGCAAGAAAAACCAGAGAAAACTAATGGAAATTTTTTACAGTGTTCTTAATGCTGCCATCTAATACTGGAGAACTGCACTGCCAATACTAACTTAATTTGTAGAGAGCATTATTTTTAAGTGTGTACATCTGGAGTTCTATGAAGATTTTTGCTGTCAGTAAAATTAACTATCACATTATTAATTTTACTTGAAGCCACTTTCTCGGCTAAGACTAAGAACCAGTGTTCTATTTGTTTACCCCAAGGGATGAGTGACCAGCTGTGACTGCTTACTGCTATTTACCTATGGGTGAGATACATCTTATCTCTGCTTTGAAGTGATTAAAAAATACATAACTTTTTCCCCCTTTAAACACTGCTGAGCTGTTTGTCTTTTCCCTGCAACTATACATCTTTTACACATGTAAAGACACCTTTGCACTTCCAGTGAGGAGAGATTTTCCTATCCCAGCAGGAGGCAGGTCACCCTGCTTTGAAGGGAGCCCATAGCACCTCCTCTTAATATTTGTGAGGGGAAAAAACCCAAAAAACTAGTAGAGAAATACTGTCAAATACTCTCCATTTCTTCCCTTTCCTAGACTCTGCTTCTTTCTAATCTACTTTTTGGGGAAGCACTTGCATGTTAAGTAAAGAAGTTATGTCTAATTATACAACCAAGACAGCAGCAGGCGATGAAAGCCTGCTAGATAAATAATGATATTTCTGATCAAAGTGTAAGCAATATACCATTGGAAAACTGATTGTCAGCGGAGAGTGGAAGATGGGAATGGGTAAAATGACAGCCAAAGCATATTTTTTGGATGGTTTCCCCAGGAATGAATACATTGTCAAGTTAAAATTGTCCCCCTGAAAGGCTGCACCAAGCTAGAGAATTAAAATTTGAATGGCTTCATTCACATTAGCATTACAGAGCAGAACTCATCCAGGGGAAAGGGAAAAATAATGAAAGAAACTGGTTTTTTCCATCATCATCACTTCAGGCTTTTTTTTTTGTAATAAAAATAAATGTCTCAAAAATAAGTAGGAAAAAAAAAGCAACAGCAAATTTGCATCCCAGAGAAAAGTTAATGTTTCTACGTGGCTAATTCATCACTGGATAATGAAATGCTAACAGTGATAGAGCATTTAAAAAGTTTAACTTACAAATGCACTGGCTCAGATTTCCAATAGAGCTGAGGATGCCAAATTATTTTGGAAATCCTTGTATCCCTTGTTTAGTGCTAACTTGGACCTCAGCTCTTAGAATTGCAGACCTAGTTACGGACCATCAGCAAAGTCAAACCCTGATTTCTTTTCAAGGCTTATTTCTAAGTGAATGAACAGAGTCAAGAACAAAAACTAAAAGTGATTAGGAATTTCATTCCTAGAAAAAATGTACCAAACAAATTCATCACCTTGCCATTTAGTTTCCTCCTATCAAATGTCTCCTACATAATACACAAAGGGAAAGTCACTAAATACCTGGATGGTTTAAATCAGTGCAGTGAGAGCAATATGGAAATCAGTATGACAGTCCACTGCCTGTACCCAAACAAGATATGAACAGCACAAAAGAATTTGAAATATGGTGAAAATAAAATGCTAAAAACAATTAATGCAGTTAGGGAATTTTCTCTAAAATTCCACAGTCACCTGGGAAGTTCTGCCTGGAAGAACATGACTGCAATTAGTAAGCCAAAGTATACTTAGATGAAGATTTCAAATACAAAATAATGATTAAATCTTAAGGGGAAAAATTACAAGTTCCTTTGAAACAACTTTTACAAAAAGAGTAGGGGGAAAAAGAATTTACAAATAAAGTGTGTGCTTTGCTACTCTAGGAGGGAAGCCGTGAGTGTCTCCTCTCAGAAAAAAGCACACAGTTAAGACAAAAGCACAGACAACCGAGGGGTCTGGCCTGTAAGGAGGGTAAGACAATGGTCACAAAACAAGAAATATATATTTTATTTTCCTTTTTTGCTCTGTTTTTGGAGGCCAAACTAAAAATCCTCTTTAGTTATCTGAAGGTGCAGACACTGCCATACCCAGACTGAGGCAGTAGTTCCCATCAGCTCGGTGGCCTTGAGCCAGGCACCAGAGCTCTTGACAAGCCTGACCTCTCCACCCTGCAAAGCTCAAATGACAGTGCACAATTTGGCAAAATGTTGTCACCCATGCAACAAGAGAGACTTTCACACTTTTTGCTTCTCTGTTTATTGTAACCTGGTATTTAGGAGTCCTAATGTCCCTCAGGCTGCTCAGATTGCATTCATGCATATTATGGGAGCAGCAGCTTCTACATGTATTGGTGAAGTTTTTCAGTCCTTCTGCTCCACCTTGGGGCTGCTTGGCTAAAGTCAACTACTTCCTTACAGTGCAGCAGGTCCAAAGGAATCTGTTTTTCCTAGGAGGGACACTGAATTTTCCCCAGTGGCCTAAATCATTCTTAACTGGTGTTTCATCTCTTTATTTTTCAGCTTGACTAAGTTCTTCTGCAATGAGCATAAAAACACCTGAATAATTGCAATGACATGCAGTGATTGAACACACTCTAATATTTTACTAGAGCATTATTTTGTACCATTAAGCAAAATGAAATTGTGGCAGGATGTTATAAAAAAAAATCTCCAGAGCTCATACCTGCCCCTGGAACTACCAGTGATTCATCACTGAGCAGTGGTCAGCACAGGGCCACCTCTCTCTCCCCATAAATCTCTGCCAGCTGCTGAGATGGTTTTTAAAATAGGTACAAACTGAGAAAATCTTCACTTGTGGGAAGTCTTTAAGAGATGATAGACAGGAAGAGTGGAGTTCCTGTTCTGAATATTCCACAACAACGACCAGAACAGCACGCAACCAACTAAAAATAGCTTGTATAACTAGACAGCATGCAGATTCTTTTAGCTCGCGGAAAAGAACAAATCTGAGGAAGCTGTCCTGCTCAACATGCTCTGAAGTAACCAGTTGTTTGCCATATAATTGCTGCTGTAAGATTCATGCCCAGCCCAGTTCAGTGCATCAGGGTTTCTGCTCTGTACTCAACCTGCCCTGAAGTAAGGAGGGGCTAACCCCAACACCCAGTATTTCTCTCTCATGCTGGGAGTCCCTCAGGCTTCTCTTGACAAGCTTTGCACCAGTGGCAGAAGAAAGGACAGCTGTGGTGGTTTGCTTAGGAGTCAGAGCAGCCCCTCCTCTGGCACAAGAGCCTCAGCCACAAGATAGAAGTGACAGCTATTCACAAAAATAGCAACATTTGGTCCCAAATCAGAAGACACATCCCAGATGTGTCTGGGGAACCAGACTTTGGTGTAAGAAATGTTTTTAACCAACTGCTGTAAGAGTATTCTGAAGTTCATTTGATTTCCTTTAATATGAATTTACTGTACACACTTTTACGCTTTTCCTGGTGAGACTTCGCTAAAGCAGAAAATTAAATTATTAGACCAATATATTGGCATGAGCATAGTTGCAGTCCACATGCAAGTGATTATAATTAAGTCTATAACCACAATTATTGTTATGATAACTATATTTCATGAAAATCAGTGACAGATTACTAATGCTAAGGCCTTTTGCAGTGATTCAAATACAGTGCAATTTTTAGCTTAGAAATTATTTTATATTTGGTATAAAGATTTTCTAACTCTGTATTTCTAAGAAACATGCAATATTTTTATTAACATTAATGTTTACTACAAATATTATGATTTTACAATTACCATTGTTGCCTGAAAGTTTACCTGCTTTATCTGGTTGCACTGGTTGAACAAAAGATGTAACTCCACTGTGTGAACATTGTATTTTTTACATCCTTAGAGCAGTGTGACTGCAATGCCATTGCTATTGATTTAAAACACTGCTATTGCAGTCGTGAGCAGAATTCAACCCAGCCTGCATCCCACTGTGAAAGATGCCATAAGAGCACGTAAAAAATTACTTCCCTTCTTCAATCTCTTTTTATTATTAAAAATGGGCTTTAGTTTGGACCACTGGATTTTGAAAACCACCCTGGACTGACAGAATCATTTTAAATAAGGCCTTGTCAACAGCTTCATTTCTTTCCAACCAGGTGTGCTAGAACTTACACCATCTTGAGATAAACATTATGTCATCACTTGAAAAACATAAATGGTCTTTCAGACACTCAGCACCTAAACCATGTATGACTTGAAAACACAAAGTCATCCCCTGAAGTTCCCCTGGTTTCTTCCAATTCAGATTAAAGAGCACTTATGAGAAGACAGAACTCATAGAAAAAAAGTGTTATACCATCTTCTGGAATGGCTGTCAGACAGAGTTCAGCACAATGGATGAATCACAGGACAGTGGAGTCAAAGTGCTCATAAACTTTTACAAGAGTGGAATTAGCAGAACTTTGTGTTACAGAAAATGTCACCCTGTCCACATAATATTCTCTTGGGAGCAACATTATAATAAAAGAAGAGAATTTAGCATACATGGCAAAGTATGTACAGCAAAATCTATTACTTCCAAGGATCTCCTATCCTATTACAAAGATATTTCAGTATCATTACCCTTGGTAATGGGGAGATTTCTGGCAGTCCCAGGAAAGGCTGGAGACTTGCTGAAGGTCATACAGGAAGTCAGCAGCAAGGTGGGAGCAGAGCATGTACCAAGTCCCCAGGTCAGCTGCTAGAACGTGCTGATCCTCCTGTTAATGTGGCATGATTGCTGTGAATGGGACTATCACCATTACCACCTTAGAGAGATAAATGAACCCTTGAAAGAATTAGAGCTGCTTAAATGACCATACATCATACAATAACAGGCTTCTTCTCATCACTTTTACAGAGGTTGGATCTGATTGTCAGGGAGAGAAATGTATTTAATTCCACACTAGGAAGTGGGAAGGCAAAGTCGAGTGCTTTTACATGCAAATCTGAAGAAAACTTATCAGCTAGCATTTCCAAAGCTGTTGTTGCATATGCAAGAGCCATGATGATATTTTCAATTCTGTGTTACTCATCTCTCCCACCTTAATTCTAGGTTGTTAGAAATTCCATATGGGGGAGAAAAGAGAAAGCTGTGAACGCATACATTTTGCAAAATATCATCCCCAGGAATAGAGAATGTTTTTCAAAATTTGTCTGAGAATGAAATATGCCTTGCAAGATCATAATCAATCACTGAAAGTGCCTCACCTGGAAATCCAAGTGAATAGAACCATGCTGCAAAAACTTCCCACCAACATCTGCAACAAACCAGACCACGATTTGCGAGCATGCAAAACAGGTCACAGTCTGTTCCTTGAATTTCTTCCATCCATGTTTTGATGACCTCTAACTCCAAACAGCGGAGCCCGGTGTTGCACCACATGTCTATCCTGGGCCTTAAAATTGAGCACAATGTAGCAAGGAAATGGGTTGCACCAGCAGGCTTTTTTACCCTTTTCCTGTACAAAACCTGAAAAAAAACCCCAACAAACAGCTCCTCCCAGCACTCTGCTAGGAACACATCACTTTCATACTGTCCAATATGAGACTGCACAACTTGGGTCCAATACAGTTGCTAAAAGTCAATGGGCAGCTTCATATTGACTAAGCTGCATAATTAGATCTGCAGTACACAATCTCTTGTTATCAGCTGCCACCCCTTGAAACAGAGCCAAGCATCCAGAGCTGTGATGGCAGGAGGCTCAGAACCCCTGAGCACATCCTGGAGGACACGGGGAAGTAATGTGTGAGCACACTCATAGTTAAGAATGGAATGGAAATGTGTCTCCAAAGCAAAATTCCAGAGGGAGAAGAGAGGAAAGTAATTGTAAGAGTATTTGCTGAAGTGCTCATAGTCCAGATGACTCTACCATGCTGAACCCCATTTCCTGAGAAACTTCAGGAAACATCAGAACTTGGCACCACACAGGCATCAGGTGGGCTTGCATATTTTGCCATACATGAGGTGCGAGGCCTTTGTGTTGGCTATATCTATATTATACCCTTCTGGTCACACATCATTAACTCAAATAACTTTTGAATTGGAGTCGACTTCTAGGGGTAAATGAACCAAAACCTTCTCTTTTATTGCTTGTTAGAGCTCTTAGCAGACGAGAACTAAGAATTTTCTTTGCTGACCATGTAGTACATCATTTCAAGATGAAGAGTAACACTGAATAAGCACCATTACTGTTGCAACTTTACAGTAATCTGTTTCCCTATAATTTTATTTATTGATGTAATTTTACTACAGTGTTGGAAGTTCCATTTTGCTTTTCAAAGCTGTTTTTCTAGAGTAAGCATATTTTCTTAATTCCTTATTTGAAATTAGGATATTCTCTAATACTTCAAATTAATGAAATGTGAACATTTCTCTATAAAATTAAGACAAATAATAAAGTCACTAAACAGTATGCCTTTGTCAGATGGATATGAGCATGTCCAAAATCATTCTGTTGAACTCACTGGAGGACGTGAGTGATTCTCTAAATTAGTAAAACTCAACACACGCTGCAATTATACTCTTCAGAAAGTTAGACCTGTGGCTACTAAGAGCATTTGACTCATAACAAAGTTGTGTTTGATAGAACATTTATATTTAGTTATATTTAATGGTCATTCATTAGTTTCACTTCCTTCTTCATGAGGTCTAAGAAAAGACTTGAAAAGCATGAATCAGCTCTTCTGGACCTCAGGAATAAATGCTGTAAATGAAGTGCCAGTACACTGTCATTCAGGCAGTCTGACACAACAGCAACTAAAAGATGATGAACCCAGAGCTGTGCATTTCCAGTCCTGGCTGCACAGAAAGAACAGCATCAATATGTGTTCAGGTGGAGCTACAGCACTCGAGGCACAGAGACACAGGTTGGTGTTGAGCAACAGAATTAAACCCATCTATTCATGGATAATTAACTTGTTCCTGTAATCATCTACACTCCGAGGCAGATGGGAAAAGTAAACCTTCATAAATAATTGAGACATTGGATTTTAAATTCAAGGAATTAGTCCTGAACTGCCACGTGTGAAGAACAAATAATAAACATCTGATCAGAAGCTAATAAGGATTAAACAACCAATTGCTATCTGTAAATGTTCCTAACTCAATTCCTCCATTCTAGAGACGGAGCACTGACCCTGCAAAGATGTCTCCAATTATTCATGTGTGTGTTGACTCTGCTCACACTCCTCTGAGCTGATGGTGACACATCCTTCCCCTTCTCTGTGCTTTGCTGGGGTTCACCAAGAGGTGAACTTCAGCACTAAATATCAAATTATACTGGAAGAGGTTTAGAGACAAAATCATAAGCATAACTGCAGGAAGGCTGGTGGAACACAGATCTGACCACAGAACTTCCACGCCTGGAAATCAGTGTAAAGGAGGTCTGGTCAGTAGCTACAGTGTTAACCTGCTATCAAGTCCTCCATTTCTCTTAATAAACACAAGATCCTGTCATAATTTTCTTTTCATATGTTGGCATTTCAAATATGTTGCTTACAAAGGTCATCTCTGTTTGGGGAAAAACAGTTCAATTGATTTTATTATGGCAGAAAATTGGAATAACCACTTGCACCATTGTTTGCAGATAAAAAACAATATTAATGGTTGCATACAGCTGAATTAAACACTTAAAGTTCAGTCTCTACAAAATGCTGACAGTGTAAGCTTAGATCAATACCAAAACAATTTACACTTTAGGAGCACTAGCTCTGGCTATTAACTAGTAATTATGCCAAGTTTGCTGTTAAATTGCTTTAACTGTTTCCAAGGTGTAACTGAATTATGGCAAAACTTGTTAACACTGTCAGAGTGGGAGTTCACAGCACAGTCCCAAGCACATAACACCTTCCACAGTCCCAGCTTTGACTGGTCACAGCTGTTCACACCACTGAACCCTCCACTCCCCGACCTACTGCTCCACTGCAAACCTCTTACACACTGCAAGTAATTCAGCAGGGTGAACAAACTTCTGGGTGAGAAACTGCAGCCAACACAAGCCCTACTTAGCCCCATACTGGCCCTGACACAGTACAGGAACTGCTAAATTTTTTCCAATATTTTCACAAGTTGTAGGGAATTGCAATTAAACTTTGGATTTTGTCTGCAGACTAGAATCATGATCCTTCCCAGAAAACAAAGTCTTGGCTTTGGCCCTCTGCAGGAAAAAAAATGTTTTCCTCAGTTAGTAAATTAAGTTCCCAAACAATAATGTAAAGATACAAACACTGCAAGTTTACTTATAATCAAAAGCAAGGTTTAAAACCCTGTCACATTTAGTTCCCCTTGTGTCCTGTATTTATCCTGCAACAGGTGCTGAAATTAATCTCCTCTGCCACGGAAGGACCAGTTTCCCCTTCACATATTACCCATGTGATGATGAAAAATGCAAAAAGAAGTTATGCCAAAGACAGATAAAGCAGAGCAGTGTGTGAGGAAATCTCATGTTAATCAAGTTGGACCAGCAAGACTAGGAAAAGGAGAACTAATTGCCTACCCCAGAACATGCTCTCTGTCCCCTGTGCCTGGCTTTAACAAAAATACATTGTCACACTAATCCTGAAAGTAGCTGAGGAGTTTGTTTTAATAATGTACAAATCAATGTGTACCCAATTCTCACCTGAGTGTACTACAGCACGTTCTCACTGTCATCTCCTCCAATTAATGACTTCTGCTGTGGGCTTCACCTCCCTCTGCTCTTCACAATACTCCAACCCAAAAAGCAGACAACATTTTATCAATACAGCATGTACATGCAAAAGTCAAAAAACATATTAGTCTCACACTTGCTGGTTATCTCTATAGCTATATATTTGGCTTTCTTGTATGAAAAATAAAAACTGATGTGAAGAAATAACCCCAACCCCAACACTTAATAGACAACAGGTCCCTCACCCACATCTCCCTCAGCTGATGAGTTAACATTCATTACCCCCCATTGCACATGGGGTTTTGACAGCTTATTAAGACCAGCTTTAAACAGAGAGAGGTAGTATAAGATAAATTGATTGGATGAATATGGCTAAATTTGGCAGCATTACAGAATTTCATCNAGGTCCCTCACCCACATCTCCCTCAGCTGATGAGTTAACATTCATTGGCAGCATTACAGAATTTCATCTGCAGAGTTATTTTTAAGCTATATAAAAAGCCTTGGTCATTTACTTGCTGAAAAGGGAAAAGAGCTTCAGCCTGTTTGCTGTTTTTATCAGCCTGGTTTGTTGCCCAACATATTATTTGAAGATGGTGTCAAAAAAAAAAAAGACAGCACAAGGTGAGCTGTCACAACACAGCTCAGCTAATAATGTGATGATAATTTTTTAGAGTGGAATGGTTCTTTAGCTATGGGAAACATGATTTTTGAGGATAAACACATTACCCAGCTGGGCACCTCAACTCAGGCGACTTTCCCTACACCATCAACAGCAGGAGGGAGTCACAAACTATGCAACAACAGCAGAAGTATTTCTTTGCCAGCTCTTGTGTGCACGGTCTTCACCAAGCACCAGGAAACAAAGCATTTAGCAGTTTCCTGTGCTGGACAGCATGAAAACAGCTGAGACTGACAGCACCTAAAATTTTAATTCCTCCTTTTGGCTTGTCCTTCTCCATCTCTTCCTTTCCTGTCATCTGTTACATTTATCTCTTTGCACCATTTCTCTTTGTTTCAAAAGACTGCCCTGCCTTTAACAAGTGCCATGGACGTCAGCAGCCTGTGCCACTTCCACACAATATCCACAAAGCAAATACCTCAGTGCCTCAAAACCAGCCACTGCTCCTGCCCAAAGACATCTCACCTGCCACCTTCTAGTGCCACTGCAGAAAACCTGTCCTTGTTCCCACACATGGCACTTTCCTGGCTACACAAATTAGCTTCATCCCTGTCTTTATGTATTGATGTTGTTCTACCAAAACACTCATGAAGAGGGGGACATTTGAGTTATGAAGATGTGACCTTGACCTGATGAAGCCTGAGCCCTCCAGACTCCAGCAAGTACTCAGTGCCTTTAACTGGGACCTTTTCCCCATCAGAATCAGAATCTCAAGACAAACATCAGAAATAATTACAAGTAAAAATTTGCTGGCATGTCTTGAAGTAAAACCATCAATTCTGATTACATCTCCTTTTTTTTTGCCACTGAATTTACCTCCCCTGAAAAATATGGCATCTCCTGGTTCTTGTGAAATATTTTGACTGACAGTGCTGAAAGCAGAGAAATAAGAAAATTGTCTCATCCAGGACTTTTAAAGTCATTTAGTCTGAGCAAAATTTTAGTTATAACCTTCTGATAATTGCAGTACACACTTTCCAAACAGAAATGTCTCAGATATTAGAAAAAGAAAAAGAAAAAAAAGGCAAAGCAAAGCAAATACACTGTCAAATATGTCAATTTCTTGAGTGGATTTTTTTTTCAGAAATGTAACCAGAAAGTGCAAAACCAAGATTGCCACGTCGATAAGAATCCCAAATCCTGTCTACTAAATACTAGAAATTGGACACTTACTTGGGCTTCAAAGATAAAAAAAGAGGGCTTAGACAAGACAGATTAGCTTTGCAAACTAGAATTCTGCCTTTACATGAAATAAATTATTTGATAAAAGATTAGGTTGTTTATGGAGTAGTAAGCACTTGCCTTCAGCATGTTCTCGTCTGCCGAGCGCTGTGACAGAGGCGCAGAGCGGGCAGCGCTCCGAGGCTGCCATCCATCTCCACACCCCAGCCACCCCACCAGCTAGGCTTTGTGCCATTCCCAGATTGCTCTGCTGGGCCTGCAAGGTCCCCACTCTGCCCTTATCGTGGTGGCAGCTCTGCTGGCAGGGGTGACACACGGAATGTGACTCCATTCAGCAAGGCTTCCCTCTTCTTTTCTGTTACCACACACACAGTGATGGCATTTTCCAGCAGCAAAAACACTGCTTGTCCCACCCTCACACAGCACTGCTGTCGCTGGAAACTGGGATTTCCCCCCTTGCTGCTTCCTTTAACCAATTAAGCATTTGACTACTGAAAATCAATATTGATTTAAAAAATATCTGCTAGGGAGAGGGGGAAGGGGCCATACGCAGAACAACCAGCTCCCACCATGTTATCACTGCTTCCCAAAGGCTGGGTAGTCTCTGCGATGTCCCAAGCCCAAGAACCATGTGACTGAATCACTTTCTTAAAAACAAAACAAAAAAAAATTACAATTGCAGCAAGACACTTACAAACAGAGCTTAGCCTCAAATACTATTGGGGAAAAAAACAAGTGCTTTTCAGGACTGGAGAGGGACTTCATTGCTGACTTTTATTTTTGGAACTGGCACTGATGAAATCACTTTTTTGTGGCTGCTAACCTCACTGCAAAGAGCAGAGAATAGATGCCTTTTGCTTGTTTTGCTAAACAAACATTCCTCCTGGATGGAGAAAGTATATTTGTCCAGGTCAGTCCTGTTCTCCTGCTTTTTATTATGCTTTTTCCTACTCTTTATTCACATTATATTCCATCCACCTGGCCAAAGCTAGACAGAGGCAGTCCCATATCTGCATATAACTGCCACATAACTGCACATCAAGGAAAAATCGTCCCTAGGCAGAGATGCTCCATAAGGGCCCAGCATGAACAATTCTCCATGATGGGCAGATATTTTTAGGTGACATTTAGGACCTTTCCTGCATGCTGCAGATTTACAAAATCAGCAAGGCAAGCTCAGGAGGAGGAAGCTTTTGCCTGGATCCCCTGGAGGGAAAAATCTTGTAGAGACAGAATAATTCGTTCACACCTCTTTCTCACTCCCTACCATTGACAAGTTGCCAAAGTCACAAATCCCGGAGAGCCGCTGCCAAGTTGCTCTTTCTTGGGAACAATTTTCATGGTGGCTGTGGGACAAGCAGCCCTCCTTCCCTGTGTCACCCCACCCAGCTGCTTGGAGAGAGTGCAGTATGTGACAAGCCCGAGCAGGGTGCCGCAGCCTGCTCTCCAGCAGGGAGGCGTGGCTGCAGGACAGCCTGGCTGCCTGGGCTCCCTCCAAGGAGCTCCTGGCTCTGTCCTGCCTGCCTCTGCACAACGAGGTTGTCACCTGTCAGCTGTAACATTGGCACGGGGATTGCTCAGACTGCCATGCTGTCCCTCTGCTCCAGCGAGGCAGCAGCCTCTCTTCCCAAAGAGCAAGAAGGCTGGAGCACCACTCCCCACCAGCCTGCAGTTCCTACACAGGTCTTGCTCCAGCTCACTGGAACATGCAAGAGCCACAGACACCAAAACACTTCTGCCCACTCAAGCACCACCCCTTTCCTGCTCCAACTCCCTGCTGCTCTTCCCAAATTCAGTCTCACTCAAGGAGCCACTCAGCAGTATCACACCCTCAGAAACACAGTGGGGTCCAACTGCAACACCACTTCTGTAGGGATGCATAACTCCAAAGGTGTCTGGGAAGAAGAGACACTAGGAATGCTTGTGCAGGAACAAACTGGAGCACTTAGAGGGCTGGCATGGTTTAGTGTGGCTGAATTTAGGAAGCCTCTCACAAAAGGCCCATAATAAATGAACTTTATGAGTGGTGTAATGTTCCCAAAGTAATTAAAAGTTACCCTCAGAGGACGAGGGTGGTTATGCTGAACTGAACATCTATATGATCAACTCAGTTCAGAGATCAAGTAAGTCAGTTCTTGCACAAAACGTCAGGTACCCAAAGCCTAATATTCTTGTTGTTATTTAGCACAAAGGAGGTTTTAGAAAACTTTCTGAAAATAAAAAAAAAGTCCTGTGCCACATGCATACTTCTCTGCTGCTTTTCCTATGCGCTAATACATAAGGACTGACTTTGTGAAATTGCTGCAGCAAGCTGAGAATGTTGCATGAAGTGCGAAGTTCTGCCCAATGCACAGGGAATATGGATGTGTTATGTTACTTGCTGTGCATTGCACAGATACACAGTATTCATCTCAGTCAGAGCAGCAGCCAGTGGAAAGGCTTCAAAGCCCAAACTGTGGTGCACATCTCATGCAAAAATCCAGCAGAACTGATGGCTCACTCCTCATGGAGTCCTGAAAGCAAAAGGGGAGGTGGACAAACGTGTGCAAATAAACAGGAGGTAAGAGAAAGCACAGGGTTCCAGAGGGCAGCAGGGGGAAGAAAAACACAGCATCAAGAGTATAAGTAGTTCTGTAAGGATCAAGTCTCATAATCATGAGCACAATACATGTGTGGAGATACACTGAAGGGATTAAGCTCCAAAAGGGCACAAGAACAGCACAGCTGTGTGTGAAGAGCCTGGGGAATGGAGATCTGAGCAGAGCACTGCAAAGGCAGGAAGGTTGTGTAGGTGGCAGCGCCATCAGACCACACCACCCCAAAGGGCATGTAGGAACACTTGCAGTGACTTTAAAACATACCTAACTCTGGGATTTCCCTCCTAAGCCACTAAATTGCTGCTTATTGCTCCTAGATGCCCACCATATATTTGGCAGTACACAAGAGAGAACAGTAAAGGCATGAGGAGAGTAACAGCTGCATCCCATGCTTCATCAGACAGTTAATCCATTTTCCTTGAGCTCCTAACTGTGTAGGCATCTGAAAAAAACCCACAACCACCTTTGTGGGAACAACCTCCTCTTCCAAACATGTGCTGCTACAGGGAGCCTCCTTGGCTACACTCCACGTTTCTCTTTTCTGCCACATGAGCACAGACCACTGAGCTACCAAGCCAGTAAATCTCCCCTTTTCCCACCAGCTCCATCTGGCCAGGAACAGACGCATCCCTAGCTGGCTCCTGCAACTGACCTACATCTCCTCTCTGCTGGAGAGTGGATTCTGGCTCCATCTGTACTGGGATTCTTAAAGTGCACCTGCACAAGAGCTCAAAGACAACATTACCTGGTTTTAAGAATGATGCAGCTGCCCCTCTCTTGGCCCATTGCTTCCCTGTAACATCCCAGGTCTCCTTTGATCACTCCTTTCCCCACACCCTGCTTAGGCTCTCAGTCTCCAAAGTTTATTTTGCATTAAGAGCATATTCTGTGAATGCAAAGATCTGCTGCATACAAAAATCAGCTTTGTATGGGAATGGAGGTGCAAATGAACAACACTGAATAATAACAGCCTAGAAAATGTCCACGCTGACCTACAACTGACCTTCCTGCTCTCAGTCACACAAGTGAGAAGTCCCTTTGCAAATCCATGCTGAAATACCTCCTTTTCCAGGACCTCAAGAAAATATCAAATGTATAAAAAGCAAAATCACATCCTTCCTTTTTTGTTCCTGCATATGCAGGACACATCCCTTGTGTCTTTGTGAGAGTGTGTAAGCGAGTCTTCATGTGACCCTGGGAGCTTGCTGACCATGTCAGTGATTCTGTGCTCAGTACCATAGGCTACCTGACCTGCATTTCAAAGAAACAAAACAGTTTTGTTATTCCAGAAACTCAGCTCATTACAGAGCACTGCACTCACAGCAATCTGTGAGCAGCTCAGCTCCCAGGGCAGAGGGAAAGCCAGTGGTGCTGTACAAGTGATATGCTGCTTGCTGGTGATGCTAAAATTCTTGTGGAAAACTAAATGGCAAGACATGCTCAGCGGAAAAATAACAAAGCAATCCAACCTGATGAAAATTCTGCGTCTCTGCTCAAAATAATGCTAATGAGGATTAAAAGCTAAAAGTATGGTCTTTTTTCTTTTTTTATTGTCATTTTGCTAAGAAATTCTCCTAGGAATTCTCCCATCCAAAAACCACCTATACCCTCCTTCATTTCTGATAAGGATTCCCAGTCCTACAGCACTTCTCATAAATATCTGGTAAGACCTGTGCAGAAGCATTAGTGTACAATATGGACCTTTCCTTGCAGCAGCTCCTTCCCTCCCTGTCCATCCACACTCTCTGCTGTCTCAGGATAGGATCTGCTGCAGATCCCTGGCCCTGCTGAGCACACTCGGACACCACAGACAGCCTCCATCTCCTGCCCAGCCTCTCCCCGTGGCTAAAGATGGAGTGACTGCTTAACACTGCCAAAAAGTACCAAAGGTGACACTGTAAGCTTCATATCAGTACTCCTCTAAAGGCTTCTAAATACACATTTCTTTATCTTTGTAAGGAAAGGAACATGTCCAAACTTTTCTACACACTCTGTGCACCATCCCCTTTCCCCTGTAGCCCCACTAGGTGCAGTTAAGACACTGATTAAAAATTAATCCCACATTGTTTGGCTTTCAGGGAACAATTCGGGGGGTTGGGGGTTTTGGGGTTTTTTTTGGTTTTTTTTTTTGGGGGGTTTTTTTTTTTTTTTTT